>PVLA01003156.1:0-12640 GCA_004027455.1 Hydrochoerus hydrochaeris
CATCTCTTCCTCCTGCAGGCATCCAGGTGCATCGGCTTACATTTCCCAAGCTAACTAAGTAACAAGATTGAGATGTTAATTGATACCTATTGCTTGGGATTGTCTCTGCCTGGCCCTGGGCCTGGGGCGCTTCCTACTTGGGGCTGGGGGTTGCTGCCAAGGTTAGCAAATATATATTCCAGCTTCTAAAAAATAAAGCAGATTCAGATTCACTCACAGACTGGTGTGCAGTGTTTTCTGTCTCTCACTCGCCGACTCCCTGTCCACCTTTGGGAAACCCTAGCCCTGCCGCAGCTGGACTCCGGCAGGATAATTTCAATTCTTTTGCATTTACTTAAATATGTTCTGTGAGCCAGTATATGGTCTATTTAGGAGAATGTACCATGTACTGATGAGAAGAATGTATATTCTGATATTGTTGGATGGAACACTCTGTATACGTTTATCAAGTCCATTTGTTCACGGGTGTGATTCCGTTCTGATATTTCTTTGGTGATTTTCTGTCTAGTTGACCTGTCCCTTTGTGTCAATGTTGTGTTAAGGTCTCCTGTTATAATTGTGTTATTGCCTATTTGATTTTTTTATTTCTGTTAATACTTGCTTTGTGTAGTTGGGTGCTCTGGAATTTGATGTATATATTTTTAAGATTGTTATCTCTTCCTCTTGAAGTTTTCCCTTAACTAGTATGTAGTGACCTTCTTTATCTCTTTGGACCTTTCTTGGTTTGAAGTTCACATTGTCTGCAAACAGAATAGCTACCCCCACTTTTTTCTGAGTTCCTGTTGCATCAAGTATTGCTTTCCATCCTTGGACTTTCAGTCTATGAGTTTCCTTTTGGGTTAGATGAGTTTCTTGTAGATAGCATATGGTTGGATGTTGTTTCTTGATCCATTTTGCCAGTCTGTTTCTTTTAATTGGTGAATTGAGGCCATTTACATTAATGGTTGTAACTGTTGTATATTGGTTTATTGTTGACATGTTATCTTTCTGCTGTTGTATCTTTATCTTTCCCTTCTGTTTAATTGTCTGTCTTGCTTAGTGTTTTTTTTTCCTATGTGTATCTAGAATGTCTTTGCAGGGTTGGTTTGGTGATCATGAAGTTCTTCAGCTTTTCTTTATCATGGAAGTATCTTATATCTCCATCCATTTTGAAGGATAGTTTTGCAGGGTACAGCAGTCTGGGTTGCAAGTCATTTTCCTTTAGGATCTGAAATATTTCACTCCATGCTCTTGTTGAGTTCATTGTTTGTGTTGAGAAGTCTGCTGTGATTTTGATAGGTTTTTCCTTTATAGGTGATCTGTCTTTTCTCTAACAGCTTTTAATATTCTGTTCTTATGTTGGATTTCTGGGATGGTGATTATTATATGTCTGGGTGTAGTTTTCTTTTGGTTATGGCTGTTTGGAGTTCTATATGCTTCACTAATCTGAATTTCAGTTTCCACAGTCATGTTTGGGAAGTTTTCAGGTATTACTTCTGTAAATAGCCTCTTGATATCATTTGTCCCCTTCTTTTTCATTTATCCCTATTAATCTTATGTTGTTTCTCTTTGCATTATCTTGCAACTGTTGAATTGTTATTTCCTGATTCCTTGTTATTTTTAAGAGATCTTTCCTTTCCTGTTCACTAGCTGCAATCTGATCTTGGAGGTCTGAAATTCTATCTTCACTTTCATTGAGGCGGTTTTGGCAACTAACAATAGAATTTTTGATTTCCTGTATATCTCTTTGGATCTGCTTAATGCATTCTGTTTGTCTCTTATACTGTTCATTCAGGGATTCTCTCTGTTTGCTTTGTTTCTCTAATATTTTAGCTGTGGCTTCTTTAGATGCATTCAGTATTTCTTTCACTACTTTTATCATTTCTTCTTTTACCTGGGAGATTATTTCTAATTTGAGTTCCTTTATAGCTTCCCTCATTTGCTTCTTTATTTCAGTTGGTATCATTTGAGGTATTTCAGGTGCATGACTAGTATTTTCTTGTATGTATGTGGCTCCCAGGCTTTCTTGGGATGGGCTGGAGGTTTGAGATTGCATTTTGGTCTTTAATTTTGTCATTTTCCTATATTTACGTGTATCAAGCAATGTTCCAAATCTTTCCCTGAGCATATTGGGAATCACCTCCTGAGCCCTCAGCTCCTGGGACTCATGGGTATTGGCTCCCCTGGTTGAATGAAGGTCGCTGGCCGTGGTCCACTCAAGTAGCCCAGTGTCCTAGGGGGCTAGGTGGGCATCCAAGTACCAGGAGTGATGTCCCAAAGTCTCCCAGGCCACAGCCAGGGAGCTGGAACTCCACTCACTGCCATGTGGGTCTACCTCCCCTCTGGGAGCCTGCTTGTCCCCCTGTTTGAATAAAGGTCCCTCGGCGTGGTCCACTCAAGCCTGCGAAACCTCTGCAGGTTTGTCCAGTGTCCTAGGGGGCTGAGTGGGCACCCCAGCACGGGGAGTGATGTCTCAAACTCCCCAAAGCCAAGGCCAGGGAGCTGGAACTTCCTTTGCCCTTGCTACTACATGAGCTGGAACTCCCTCATAGCCACAGGGGCCTAAGTCCCCTCTCAGCTCCCTGTTTTTAAAGGCTTCAGTTCGTAGTTGGCTGGTTCAAAGTCAGGTGACATGGTAGAGAGTAACTTCAAAGGACAGGCACTCCTTGGCAGGCAGAAGGCAGCAAGGCAGCAAGCAGCAAACTATAAGCAGGTAGCAAGAAGCAGTGACCTTCATTCTGTTCCTTACAGTTTATCCAGGCTACCCAGCCCTAAGGCGGGTGGCACTCTCACCTGTGGTGGGCAGCTTAATCCTAGCATGGCACTGTGAATCTGTCCCAGAATCACATCTCTGATCCCTGAAGCACACACCCCAGCTCCATCCACCTTGGAAAGACCCCACTTGTGACCACGTGAAGGTTTACATTTAGATACAATCCATACCATGGACTTAAACATCTAGTGGGGAAAATCTCAAGACAGCCTAAAATTCAGGCTGTGGCATGGGTATTCTGGTTGCTTTTTAGGACCTCAGAATGAAAGCTCTTTGCTGAGACATCAGTTGCAAAGCCACTTCCCTCAATGTAGAACTCTGAGGGAGAAGCTTGGGTCTATGTCCAGATGGCACAGCTCAGTGGGTGTGTTCCTCTAGGAACTTCAACTCAGTGCTTTTCTAGGAAATCAGACCAAAGCACACCTTTCACAACCTGCATTCTCAAAGGTTTTGTATTAATCTTCTGGAAGAGTGTGCTGCTTCTTGTCCTAGAGACATTTGTTGAGAGAAAGAAGACAGATTTACAGGTGAGACCCAAGAAACATAGAAGCTCTGGGGTTACTCTTTTTCTGTTTCCTTCCTAATCAAAATACTGCTGATAAGTGTGGATAACAGTTTCTGGGCTTAAATGTGTTGAGAATTATGTCAGAGAAAAAGAAAGTTCCTCGATTTGAAAATGCAGATCAGACCAGACAAACCATGATGGGGAAAAAGGGTAAGGAAGAAAGGAAAAATGAAAAAAAGAAAATATTATGTATGTATATTCAAGATAAGACAGTTACACAACCAGCTCCTTTATTTCATTGGAAAGAAAAGACTGCTAATATTGTTTGGGCAGGAGATCATATCTATATCTTATACTATGAATAACTAGTACAAAGACAACAATATGCAATGTATTAATTATTGCAACTGTCCTAGCAACTTATTTTGAAGCCCTGATTCATTGCATGTTTATCTTTTTTCTCTTTAAAATTTAAAAATAAGAAAAGAAAACCATATCAAGTAATGAGCATATGTGGGGTAATGTGTTAAAACTGGGAGAAATTCTTCACTGTGTGAAGTCCACATTTATTATAGGTCTGTAAATAAATATGAAGAGATTTGAGTGTGTGTACTTGGTAGGTTTGTGAGGAAAAATCTAGTATCCCCTGGCAAGAAACATTCTACATCAGAGAATTCAATATAGTTTGCAAATATTGTCCTGTGTAATTTTCTGGAAGCATTCTTCGAAAGTAGTCAGCTTGGATAACTGATGGCCAGGGAAACTATGTAGCCTATTTTATCATAAAAGCACTAAGCAGATTGTAATATAGAGGCTAAAATACAAGTTGGTTAAGTATTCATGTAAATTTTTATAAAATCATTGATTTTAAGGATTATTGTATGTTTCCTTCTGAGTTTCATATATCTGGTATATGAAAATGTGCACAAATATGATGAGGTAGCTATGCTTGGCACAGTTCTTCACAGGATTATTTTTCGCATAGGAATTTTCTTTTTGGCTGAGCACTGGCATGGCTTGGTCAGAAGTTCCAAAGTTCCTGTCCTTGGCCTTTGAGCATGATAATGCTGGTAACTCTCCAGTGTGCACTGGCTCCCTGGGGGCTGCTCTGTCCGGGCAGCTGCAGCAGCAGAGCCACAGAGCTGTGTTCTCTGGGTGTCTGTGCAGCTGTGGGCAGAACACAGGCCCCTATACACATGGAAGCACTTGGGTATTACCATTTCCATATGGAGGCTTCAAACTCCACCCTGCTCCTTATTTTCATATAATGTTCTGAGATGCATATAGAAAAAATAGCAAATTTGCCTTCAGATATGTTACACTTCTGTCTGGAGACTTTGTAACACTTGGCCTAGGTTCTTCTGTTATGCTCAGGGCTTTATTTCATTGGAGCTTTGGATCTAATCCCTGAGGGCCTGCATCACCTGGGAGTCAGGATTTCAACATATGAGTTCAGGGAAGACAGATAATCAAGAGAACAGCTTATTTCTTGAATGAATAGGTGAATCTTTGCATTCACCAAGCAAAAGGACTAAATGGCTATGTTGATAGAAATACCTCAAACATTATGTCATTTAAACAGCCATGTCATGAGTCCTTAATCTGTGTCATATACTATGATAATATTTGAGAATGAAGAATAAAACTTGAGGTCTTGTCCAGAGGAATTCTAAAGCTACAAAACCATCTAAAGCTGTTGTTCCAAGATTTGTGGTTGAAAAATGTACATACCCCTAGTGGAGCTAAGAAAGTGATTGATTCTGCTAGGGTTTCGCACCTCAGAGAGAGGAAATGGAGGAAAATCCACTGTGTGAGGAAAGCTTTGTAACGGAAATAAAAACTAGGCTTTGTGGGCATCTTGGAGGCAGGATGTAAAGGAAGACACCTCCGAGGTGCTAAAGTAGGTATCTCACTAAAGGAATTGTTCAGGGAAAAATCGTGCTCCCCAGTCCAAGCACTCCCCAGTATTTTAAAGCAACAAGACCAAAAAGTAGAATGGAATGTGGGTAATTTAGAACCAATAGAAATGAATAACTACCAGCAGTATTTTGACAAGTTCAGATTCTATTAGTCCAACCCACAGAATCAGTGTCCCAGAAAGAGCAAACTGATGATGTAACGATGGAAAGTTCTTGAACACATGATAAGAGCACTGAGAGGTCAAAGGACCCTAGAAGGAGCCATCTAGAGTTAACATCCTGACATCAACAAGCTAAGTTCACACACACACACACACACACACACACACACACACACACACACAGAGAGAGAGAGAGAGAGAGAGAGAGAGAGAGAGAGAGAGAGAACCAGGACCAGGGATCATTACAAAACAAAAACTAAGATGCAGGTAGAAGGTAGCAGTGAGGTAAACGAGTTAGGTCAAAGGTGGCTTTGCCCTAAGAGGGTTCTGCATTACCTCAATTTGTGTCTAGTCACCATTCATATCTGACAAGAAGAACCTTCTTAACAAATAATTCTGTATTTATGAATGGGGATGAACAGTTTAGCTCATCACTTATGGAGCAAAGAATGAGGCTTTGCAGCTCCATGAGTGGCTGGGTCCTGGGTAAGCAAGGAAGATATGTGGGAGTCTTGTCCTAGGTAGGGAGAGAGGGATCCTCGCAGCAAGCTGTTTCCAGAACAGGCTGGGGCAGAAGGGGGTTTTTGGTCATTCTTATCTTGCTGATTCATAGGGGCCGAGCAGAGTTCAGTGTTGTGGGTCCCTCAGAGAAGTGCAACTACTGAATTTCACATTGGCCTTAACCTTTTGAGGATAAGCTCTGTGAATCTTCTCAAATACTTATTTAAGCATATTGTTGAGAATTTCACCCAGCATACCAATGATACCTGAATGTGGCTGCATAGAAAAACACTGTCTACAGAGTGTGTGAGATCATGAGAAACACATGGGACTTGTGTGCATTACAGTGAAAATGGGGAATAGCACATTCACTTTGAAGGAGAATAAGCCAGTTTCTTGTCATGTTACACAAACAGTTACCACACAACTCTGGATATGTTCTCAGAGGGGAATAAAACATACATATGTACATATATTTGTACATTAATTTTTATAATAAATTATTAATAATTGCCCAAACCTACAGGCAATGCAATGTCCTTCAACATATTAATAGATAAAAAGCTGATCCATCTACACAGTGCCTATAATGGTATACTATCCAGCAATAAAAAGACTGTCCTATTGAAAAATACAATGACTAAGATCTGGTAAATAAAAAGTGCTAGTCTGAAAAGGCTACATAATAAACAATGTGATATTTTTGACATTTTGTTGAAGGAAAATTGCAGAGTCAAAAACAAGTTAATGATTACTTTGGACTCAGAGTCAGAGGAAGAGAAAGGGGTTGATGGTGAAAGAGCAGAAAAGGACTTTTGGACTCAGTTAGAAAGGGCAGGCCTCCCTGTTAGGGCACTAGTTCTGCTTGTAAGTACAGCTATCAATATTCACAAAACCATCCACTTAAAACTGGTGAATTTACTGAGCATGAATTATGCCTCGAAGAAGCATGACAACACTAACAAAAATGCTCAGAACGATTTATATTACAGATTTCTAATCCTTAGATGTCAATAAGACCTTGTAAATAAAAAGAAATAATGACCTCCTTGAAGAATAATACAGTATATGAATATACATAAAATATAAATGTAAACATAGGCATAGTTTACTAATAATCAAATGTTTTTCTTTGACTTTCTTTATTTTTCAAATTTGAATTATACAACAGAATCATTATGCATTCTGCGTAAAGACTCAGAGGAAAAGTTTTAAAAATTTCTTTCATCTTTTGTCTCTAATATCAAGACTAGTGGCAATAAGAGTTCAGCTGCTTGGCAGCTGAACTGGGTAGCACGCAAGCCAAGCACACGGCCGTGGCCTTAAACCCAGCTATCTGAAGCACCATGTGGTCACTTACATGGGTCACCTGCATTTAGGGTTTTCCAGTTCGTCCATAATTCACCAATGGCTGGTTAATCAGAAAACCCATTAAGTGGACTCCTTTAGAGGCAGTGTGGGCTGACCGTTGCTTGTGCTGAAGACAGATGGGAAATGTAACCACCTTGATTTGTTCATCATGCCCTGTATGTGTGGACGAGCTATCACACTATATGCTATCAATTTATGCAAGTAAAATGGATAATGATGAAAAGAAGACCATTAGTCATACTAACCATGGAGGGTTTGCTCTGTTCCTGATGCTTGAGTCTACATGGACTGACTTATTCTTATCTCACTCTGTGAACTAAGTGAGCATTAACTGCCATTTATAGATGAGGAACCAAGGCATCACAGAGGTGAGTAACAAGCTGGGGATCACAGAGTGGCAGAGCTGCCTGGACATGGATGGGAACTGAAAGAGTGGTCATGCATTCTCCACTAATAGATTCATTAATCCTGGTGCAACTTTACTTGTTGGAATTCTGTGTTAAAAAAAAAAAGGTGGAAAGAAAAATTACAGAAATATTTTTTGAAAGTTAAGAAAGGTGTTGTGGATGATTTCAGAGAGGCTCCTGCCTTGCCTCTGCCTAATCTTTCTTACAGTATGACATTTAGTGAGTGGGCCATCCACGAAAGAGCAGCACTGGAGCCCAGAGAGTTAACCAGAACTGTTGATTGCCTCTGCGTGAGTTTCCACTCTTCCTGTTCTCTGATGTTTCTTGATTGTCTGTTTAGGTTAAGTTACTTGCCAAGATGTTCCATTTGCAAAGTCCACAGATGCTACAGATGCTAGAGAAATCCTTAGTGAGGAATCTTCCTGAATCCATAAAGGTAAGGGTGGAACCCACACAAGAGAAAAAAAGGACCTTTAGCTGCCTATGAAAAAAAAGTGAGGGAAGAAAGCATTCAGTGACCACGTGTTGTGTGCTGTGGGTGCCCTTTGTGTGGCATTTTATTTAACTCACATAGCCTTGATGCAAGAAATGTGTATCATAACCATCACTTCTATAACCTGACCAAGACCATAGCCAATTTGCTGACTCAGATCTTGTCTGATGTTTGATGTGTGATAACTCAAAACATTCCCTGCTACTTATCAAAAAACTGTGTTATATAAATCTGGAGGTTTTCCAATGTTGAAGATTTAACTAAAACTAACACATTCATGTTTAATTGCTTTTCTTAAATAGCCATTTATATATTCATTCTTGATAGAAAGAACACATCAATTTGTGTTTTGTCCGATCTGAATTAAAAGGTTGAGATTTGGATGAGCAAGAAATGTCTTTTAGAATGAGACTGAAACTTCTGTACACAGAGGCACTTCCCCAGCTAGCCACTAGGATTGAAAATACAAGAAACAAAATCTAGTAGAGTTGAAATGAAAAAGAATAGAATGTAGAAACTAGCCAGTATAATTGTTCTTACAGTAGTTTATGGAATAGACAGAAAACGTGTGTGTGTGTGTGTGTGTGTGTGTGTGTATTACCTGAACAAAGCATGGAACTAACTTAAACTGACTTTTGCACAATAATACCTCCCTTATAACATCAGAATACATATGCTGTTCAAGTGCTTAAGGCATATTTTGCCTTGGATTAAATACATATTTTTAACATTTGAAAATGATTACAATCATGCTAAATATGTTCTTAAATAATAATGGAATTAAAATTTAAAACTTATCTGGAAATTCCCAAATTTGTACAAATGATGTAAACACACTTCTAAATACACCATCCTTCACTGTCACAAGGAAAATTAGAGTATTTTAACTGAATGAAAATGAAAGTGCAGCATAGTGTAATTTATGAGATGCAAGTACATCATTGACAACTAGAAAATGCATGGCATTAATTGCTATTGTAAAAAGAAACAAGAAAGATGTCATCTAACAAGATTTAAATGTCCATCCTAAAATCTAGAAAATTAGTACAAATTAACTGCTTTAATGAGTGGAATAAAGGAAATAGGAGAATGAGTTGAAGGAGAAGGAGGAGGAGGAGGAAGAAGTTGATGAGAAAACAATAAAATAGTAGCTAAATTCTATGAATCATCTGTGCATCCAAAACTTGATTCTCAGAAAAGTTCAATAATGTTGACAACACTATAATCAAAGTGACCAAGAAATAGAAAGAAAAGTCATGGTTTATATAATGAATAATGAAACAGGAGACATCACTATTAGCTCAATGGAGATTATAAACCTAACAAAGATGTTCTTAGCAACACCATGCTTATAAATTTCAAGATTTATTCTGTGAAAAACACAATGTTGAAAAGTCACTAAAAAAGAATTTACAGTCTAAATTTTCCTATTTCTGTAAATTAACATACTCTGAAAAAAATTCCTCATCCAGATGGCTTCATTACCAATTTCTACCACATGTGAAAAATTATTGTCAGTGTACACAAAGTCTTCCAGAAGGGGGAAAGGGAGGGAGGGAACACTACCCAGTTCATTCTAAGAAATTTGAATCACCCTGATAGCAAAACTGGAAATATATTGTACAAGAAAACTACAGAATATGTCCATCATGAACACAGATGCAAAAATACTAAACAAAATACTATGAGGTCAAACACACCATTTAGAAAAAATAGTGTGTCATAAACAATGGGAATTTATCTTAACAATTCAAGGTTCAACATTCAAAAATCAATAACATCAGTTTCCATACTAAAGGACAAAATTGAGATGATCTTCTCTTGACAATTATAGAACAATTATTTGACCAAATTTGATATTCTGAATAAAAATAAAACCTCCTGCAGTGTAGGAAGAAAAAGATTTTCTTTAACCTTATAGAAAGAAAATGAATAAAATTTTCAGCTAATATTTTACTAAATAGTGAAAAAGAACTTCTCTACCATGGATATAAATGCAAGAATACCCACCTTCAATACTCATATTCACAGTAACACTGGTTGTTCTAGCAAATATAAAAGGCAAGAAAAGAATACATAGTGAGAAACAAGAAGCAAAAAAAGTTTTTTTTCCCACAGAGATTATGATTTTCTAAAGTAGAAAATCTTATGAAAGACACAAAAAGAGCTTTAGATATTAATAAATTCAGCAAGATGACAGGATTGAACTCTAATATATGAAATAACAAAAATCAGTTACATTGTCATGCATTATCAATGCTCAATTGAACATAAAACTTAAAGAAAAGTACCATTTACAATAACACCTAAAGAAAAACAAAAACTAAAGGAAAAACAAACCTTTAGTTGTAAAACACTATTGGTCTACATTTTTTTTCTAGTGACTCAAGTACCTGGATTTCTCTGGGCGACAGGATGATGATGTGTTTAGTATAGTTCTGACACCAATCTCTTTAATAGGAACTCTGGTAGGAAAGGCACAATATTCTTTTTTTTTTTCATTTTTTTTATTTAAAGAGAAAAAAACAGGAAAAAAGTAGAAATATTACAGAATTTCAAGAAAAGAAGATAAATAGTAAGAAATCACTAGTTGATACATTACATACTGTTCTTTTAGAAATAGTTTTTCAAGTTACAAAATTAAAGCACACAAAGTGGACACTAAAGCATTGAGAGTGCAAACAGATCTGTTCAACAATCACACAAGAACCTAGAAATATGGTCATCAATCCCACACATCTAAACTTACATGCAGCTATATCTTTTATAGTGCTTCCTATTTCCTCTTTTTTTACATTAGTACTTATACATTTTTAAAATTTTATTTAAGGAGAAGAAAAAAAAACAGAAAAAAGGGTAGCAACAATACAGAATTCTAAAAGAAAGAAAGAAAGAAAAAGGAGAATGAGAAAAAGCCCCACCAAGAAATCAGTAATTTATGAATTACATACTGTCATCCTGGATGTAGTTGTTCAAGTTACAAAGCTAAAGGGTACATAGTAAATATTCAAACAGTCAGACTACAAACAGTTTTGCTCGAAGATCCAACAAAGATTCAGCAATATGGTCATCTATTTTACATACTCAAACATACTTGTAGTTATATCTCTTAGGGCACTTTCTTTTCCTCTCTTTTTTACAATAGCAATTACACATTTTGGTTTTATTACACTTGTAGTTCTTATTTACTTTTTACACTTGAAACACAATATGGTATTTATAAATATGATTCTTATTTATTTCACTAATGAGGATAGTCTCAAGTTGTCTCCATTTGCCTATGAAGGCCTCAAGATCATCCTTTTTATAGCTGAGTAATATTCCATTGTATAAAAATGCCACATCTTTTTCATCCACTCTGCAGTTGATGGGCATCTTGGTTGTTTCTAGTCTTTAGCTATCACAAATTGTGCAGCTATGAACATGGATGCACATATATCACTGTGATATGAACTTTTCAGTTCTTTGGGGAAATACCCAGGAGAGGGATAGCTGGATTGGATGAAACTTCTAATCCTAGTCTTCTGAGAATTCTCTATATGGATTTCCATAATAGTTGCACCAGTCTACATTCCCTCCAACAGTGGAGCAGTGTTCCTTTTTCCCCACAGCCTCGCCAACATTTGTTATCAGTTGATTTCTTGATGGCAGCTATTCTTTCCGGAGTGAGGTGGAATCTCAATGCTGTTTTAATTTGCATTTCTCAAATGACCAGTGATGGCAAACATTTCTTCATGTATTTATTTGCCATTTGTATATCTTTCTCTGAGAACTGTGTGTTCATCTCAGATGCCCATTTTTGGAGAGGGTCTTTGAATTTGGGGGGCTTGATGTTTTTCAATTCTTTATATATTCTGGACACAAGTCCTTTGTCTGAGGGGTTGCTGGTTAAAATTTTTTCCCACTCTTTTGGTTTTCTTTTCATTCTGTTGGTGATTTCCTTTGAAGTGCAGAAACTTTTCAATAATGTGAGATCCTATTTGTTGATTCTTTGAAGTGTTTCCAGTGCAGTTTGCGTTTGGTTCATGAATTGTCTGCCTACCCCTATGTCTCCAAGACTTCTACCTACCTTGTCTTCCAGTAGATTTAGTGTTTCTGTTTTAATACTGAGGTCTTTGATCCATTTAGACTTTAGTTTTGTTCATGGTGATATGCATGGATCTAGTTTCAGTCGTCGGCATGTAGAGAGCCAATTTTTCCAACACCATTTATTAAAGAGACTATCCTTCTTCCAGTGGACATATTTAGCCACTTTGTCAAATATCAGGTGGCAAAGTGTCTTTATAGTTGTGCTTGCATCTTCTAATCTGTTCCATTGACCCTCAGGTCTATTTCTTTGCCAGTACCAAGCTGATTTGATCACTGTGGCTTTATAGTACAGTTTCAAGTCAGGAACTGAGATGCCTCCTGCTTTGCTTTTGTTGCCTAGAATTGCCTTTGCTATTCTAGGTTTCTTCTGTTTCCAAATGAATTTTAGTAATGTGTTCTCTAGATCTGTGAGGTATGACAATGGTATTTTGATTGGGATTGT
>PVLA01003156.1:12740-108976 GCA_004027455.1 Hydrochoerus hydrochaeris
GTTCTTCCTAACCAAGAGCAAGGAATGTCCTTCCATTTTCTAATATCCTCTTCAATCTCCTTTTTCAGCATAGTATAATTTTCAGCATATAGGTCTTTTACATTTTTAGTTAGGTTGATTCCTAAGTATTTCATTTTTTTAGATGTTATTGTAAAGGGCGATATTTCCATAATTTCTCTCTCAGTGAGTTTTTTGTTTGGGTACAGGAATGCTATTGATTTTTGAGCATTGACTTTGTATCCAGCTACAGTACTGAACTTGTTTATTACCTCTAGCAGTCTTTTAATGGAGTTTTTTGGGTCTTCTATATAGAGTATCATGTCATCTGCAAATAGCGATAATTTAACTTCTTCCTTTCCTATCTTTACTCCTTTTATTTCTCTCTCTTGTCTGATTGCCCTGGCTAGTGTTTCCAGAACTATGTGGAAAAGGAGTGGTGAGAGTGGACATCCTTGTCTTGTTCCTGATTTTAAAGTGAAAGCTTTCAGTTTTTGTCCATTTAGTATAATGTTGGCTGTTGGTTTGTCATAGATGGCCTTTATAAGGTTGAGATAGACAGCGTGTATTCCAAGTTTCTGAAGGGTTTTTATCATGAACATGTGTTGGACTTTGTCGAAAGCTTTTTCTGCACCTATTGAGATGACCATGTGGTTTTTGTTTTTGGCTCTGTTGATGTGGTGTATTACATTTATTGATTTGTGTATGTTAAACCATCCCTGCATTCCTGGAATGAACCCCACTTGGTCATGCTGTATAATCTTCTTGATGATTTGCTGCATTCTGTTTGCCAGTATTCTGTTGAGAATCGTTGCATCAATGTTCATTAGTGAGACTGGCCTATAGTTCTCTTTTATGGTTTCATCTTTCTCTGGTTTTGGTATCAGAGTAATACTTGCCTCCAGGAATGATTTAGGAAGGATTGATTTTTTCTCAATTTCATTGTAGAGTTTAAGGAGTACTGGCATCAAATCTTCTCTAAATTTCTTGTAGAGTTCAGCTGTGAATCCATCAGGACCTGGACTTTTCTTTGTTGGTAAGGTTTTAATTACATTTTCAATTTCAATAGCTGATATTGGGCTGTTCAAAATTGCTATATCTTCTTGGTTGAGCTTTGGTAGTTCATATGTTTCTAGAAATCTGTCCATTTCTTCTGTGTTTTCCACTCTATGTGAGTAGAGATTTTCAAAGTAGGTATTCATGATCTTTTGAATTTCCATGGGATCTGTAGTAATTTCTCCCTTTTCAGTTCTTATTGCATGAACTTGGGTTTTTTCTTTCTTTCTTTCTCTTGATAAGGTTAGCTAGGGGGTTGTCAATTTTGTTGATTCTCTCAAAAAACCAGCTTTTTGATTCATTAATTCTTTGTATTGTTTTTTTAGTTTCAATTGCATGGATTTCTGCTCTAATCTTTACAATTTCCTCTCTTCTATGAGCTTTGGGTTTAGCTTGCTGTTCTTTTTCTAGAAGTTTGAGATGGAGCATTAGATTGTTTATTTGTGCTCGTTCTGTTTTCTTGATATGACAGTTTATTGCTATATATTTCCTTCTTAAGACTGCTTTCATTGCATCCCACAGATTACAGTATGTTGTTTCTATATTTTCATTGAATTGTAGGTATGTCTTTATTTCTTCTTTAATTTCATCTGTAGCCCACTGGTTGTTTAAAAGGCTGTTATTTAATTTCCATGTGTTTATGCAGGTTTTACAATTTCTTTTGCCATTAATTTCCAATTTCAGTGCACTATGGTCAGATATTATGCATGGTATGATTTCAATACCTTTGCATATACTTAAGAATGTTTTATGGGACAATATATGGTCTATTTTGGAGAATGTCCCATGTGCAGCTGAGAAGAATGTGTATTCTGATGTGGTTGGGTGGAACACTCTGTAAACATCTACTAAGTCCAATTGCTCACAGGTATGATTCAGTTTTGTTATTTCTTTGCTTTTTGTCTAGTTGATCTATCTCTTTGTGACAATGGGCTGTTAAGATCTCCTGTTATAATTGTGTACTTGTGTATTTGGTTTTTCATGTCCATTCGTATCTGTCTTACATAGTTGGGTGCTCCTGTATTTGCTGCATATATATTTATAATTGTTAGTTCTTCCTCTTGAATTTTACCACTAACAAGTAGGTAGTGACCTTCTTTATCTCTTTTAGTCATTTTAGGTTTCAAGTTCATGTTGTCTGCAAACAGAATAGCTACTCCTGCTTTTTTCTGGGTTCCTGTTGCATGGAATACTGTTTTCCATCCTTTGACTTTTAATCTATGAGTTTCCTTTTGGGTCAGATGTGTTTCTTGTATACAGCATATTGTGGGATCCTGTTTCTTGATCCATTCTGTCAATCTATTTCTTTTTATAGGTAAATTGAGGCCATTTATATTTATGGATATCACTGATATGTACTGGCTCGACTTTGCCATGTTATGTTCCAGTTGTTTCTTTCTGCTTTTCCTCTTATTTAATTGCTTATCCTACCTGTACGTTTCTTTCTGTTGTTGTTTTGGGGATTGTAGCCATTTTTATCTCTGTCTAGTATGTCCTTCAGTACTCTTTCTAGGGTTGGTTTGGTGGACATGAGTTTCTTCAGTTGTTCCTTGCCATGGAAGTATCTTGTTTCTCCACTAAATTTGAATGAAAGTTTTGCTGGCTACATCAGTCTCGGTTGAAGATTGTTTTTTTCAGGGCTTGAAATACCTCACTTCAAGACCTTCTTGACTTGCGGTTTGTGCTGAAAAGTCTGCCGTGATTCTAATGGGCTTTCCCTGATAGATGAGTTGTGTCTTTTCTCTGACAGCTTTTAATATTCTGTTTTTATGCTGTATGTCTGAGATCTTAATTATTATGTGTCCAGGTGTGGATGTATGTTGATTGTGACTGTTTGGTGTTCCATATGCCTCACTTATCTGCATATCAGATTCTTTCCCCATGTTTTGAAATTTTTTGCTATTATTTCTGTAACTTTCGTATGTCATTTTCCTGGACTCCTGTATCTTCGCTAATGCCCATTACTCTTATATTGTTGCTTTTGGCATCATCATGGAGCTTCTGGATTGTCATTTCATGCTGCTTTGTTATTTTTAAAAGTTCTGCCCTTTCCTGATCACTAACTGTGTTCCTGTCCTTCAGGTCTGAAATCCTATCCTCAGGTTCCTTTAGGTGGTTTTGCATGCTTTCAATAGAATTTTTTGTTTCTTGGATGTCTCTTTGAGTTTGTTTCTTGAATTCTGCTTGTTTTCTATATTGATCATTCAAAGTTTCAATCAGTTTCCCATGGTCATGTACTTTTTTCTCTAGTTCTTCTTTAGCTGCATTCGTCAATTCCTTTACTAAAGTTGTTATTTGTATCTTTGCATGGGAGACTACTTCTACTTTGATTTCCTCTATAACCTGATGCAGTTGTTTTTTTTATTTCACTGGCTATCTTTTCAGAGATTCCCGGTGTGTTACTTTTGGGGTCCTCTATTTCAATGTCTCCTATACTTGCTTCTGGTGAACTATATTTTTAAGACTGCATTTTGCTTTTTCGTTTTGTCATTTTCACTCTGCCTGGTGTTTTCTATGTGTAGGAGGGGATCACACACACTATTTTCAGATACATCAAAGTCTTACAGTTAGTTGGAGGGCGTTTTACTACTGGCCCTGTTTATCCCCTGTACACCTCTATTTTAGGGGTATACTCACCACATTGATATAGTCAATCCGGTGTAATACAAAGTTCACCGGGAGCAAAATTCCAAATTTTCTCACACTAACTGGATCCCGCTGAGATCTTCTGATGTTCCAGGTGGGAGGGTGGGCCCATGTGTAGCAGCCCAGGGCAGTTTTCAGTCTTGGGTGGGCCTCCTTGATGTTCCCGGTGGCAGAACAGGCCCATGGAGGAGGTTCCGGGCAGCTTACCCCTGATGCAGGCTTCTGCTATGTTCCCGGTGCCAGGGCGGGCCCACAGTGGAGGTTCTGGGCAGCTTACCCCTGATGCAGGCTTCCGCTAAGTTCGCAATATTCTATCTTTTGTTAACTTTTGCTACTAATCCTGTGCTTGGTTTAAAGGTCATTTATGGATTAAGCGACATGAGCTTTAGGTGACTCCCGAACCACTGGTCAATTACAGGTAGTACAGGGCAGCTGTTAAGTAGACTAAGTCCAGAGGTAGACACCTTTGACAACAAATTCATTGTTTTCTAAGAAACACTGCATAAGTTTGAGCTCAGTCTCAGCATTTTCATGTAAAATTAGTAAAACCAGAAAGTCAAATTGGTAGACATTCCCGTTCAGTAGTTATTAAATCTCTGCTAAGAGAAAGATTTGGGTATTGTGCCCTGGAGTATTGGGTATTGTGTCTCCAAATAGTAAATACTGAATAGGCTTGTGTCACATGTCAAACCTCATAGATTCAGGTTGCAGAAGGGAAAGAGAGAGAGAGAGAAATGGTGACTCCAGTTATATTTTTATATTGTGTATCTAAAAATCACCAGTTCCAAATTCCATTGTTTAAAAAAGTAATCATTATTTCCCCAAAAGCTGGATTTAGTTGCCATATCGAGCTTCCCCAAATGACAGAGTATTTAGTAATTCTGTATAAATGTGGTTAAGTGAAAGTTTTGCCTCCCTTTTTCCTTAGTATGACTTAGAACTATTTGAAGGGAAGAATGGGGAACTTCAGGATTCGGCTGTGCCTTAGCTGGTGAAATAGTTTTTGCTCCATCGCCCTTTCTCATGTGGCATCTTCTGGCTCCATCTGATACTTATTAACTAGGAAAGAGGCCATGTAAACTTTCCAGAAAGTGATGTGTAAATATTTAAAGGCAAAGAACCTTCTAAACATGTGATATTCGATCTCCAAATTTCCATTCTAAAATTTGTAATAACAGTTATATTTTCAAAGACCTAACAAAAACTTTTCAGGAATGAGAATGAAATGTCAGAAAAAACAGGAAAGATCTTTGAGGAGACAGGAAGCCTCCACATGTGAGCTGAACCCTGCCACAGAGATCCCTACCTAACTGTGCAGCCACAGGACTCTATTTGGAACCCAGTAGGCCCCTGCCCAGCATCCCTGAATACTGCAGGACCTTTGGGTCATCACTTGCATACTGGTTGGGACCCGCCAAGAGTCCTCCAGGTAGCTGAAAGCTATTGCCTGTGAGCTGAAGCCGACCACAGCAATATCTACCTACCTGTGCAGTGGCAAGTCTCTGCTTGGAAACTTGTGAAGCCAAGATTTCCAATAAAGGAAAGCCCATCAGAATTACAGTAGACTTCTCAACACAAACAATAAAGTCAAGAAGAGCATGGAATGAAGTATTTCAAATCCTAAAGGAAAATGACTTCTAACCCAGACTGATGTACCCTGAAAAAACTATCTTTTAAAACTGATGGAGAAATAAGATACTTCCATGACAAAAAGCAGCTGGAGAATTTCATGACCACCAAACCAACCCTGCAAAGAATACTGAGCAATATTCTAGACAGACATAAAAACAATTACAACTCCAAGAACACTAACAGAAAAAAAGCCACTAAGCAGGGAAGACAATTAAACAGAGGGGAAAGGTAAAGAACCAACAGCAGAAAGATAAAATGACAAAAATGAGTCAATATATGTAAGCTATAAACATTAATGTAAATGGACTCAATTCACCCATTTAAAGAAACAGGCTGGCAGAACGGATAAAGAAACAACATCCAACCATATGCTGCATACAATAAACCCACCTAACCCAAAAGGAAATGCATAGACTGAAAGTCAAAGGATGGAAAACAGTACTTTATGCAACAGAAAAAAAAAAAGAGGTGGCGTTACTTTTTATAGCCAATCTGAACTTCAAACCAAGAATGATCAGAAGAGATAAAGAAGGTTACTATATACTAGTTAGGAGAATACTTCAAAAAGAAGTGATAACAATCCTAAATATATATGCACCAAATATGGGAGCACCCAGCTATGTAAAATAAATATTAATAGAAATGAAAAATAAAACAAGCAATAACACCCCTTTGACACAAAGAGACAGATGAACTAGACAGAAAGTCAGCAAAGAAATAAGAGAATTGAATCAAACTTGTGAACAAATGGACTTAGTAGATGTGTACAGAGTATTCCACCCAACAACATCAGAATATACATTCTTCTCAGCTGCACATGGGACTTTCTGTAAAATAGAACTTATACTAGCCCATAGAATATACTTAACTAAATGCAAAAGAATTTTAATTGTCACATGCATATTATCTGATCATAGTGCTATAAAACTGGAAATTAATGACGAGAAACTGCAAAAACTCCATAAACACATGGAAATTAAATAATACACCCCTGAACAATCAATGAGTCTCAGAAGAAATTAAAGAAGAAATAAACAATATCTACAAGTAAATGAAAACACAAATACATTTTACCAGAACCTGTGGGATGCAATGAAAGCAGCCCTCAGAGGAAAATTTATTGCGGTGAACACCCACATCAGGAAAACAGAGCAAACACAAATAAACAACTTAATGCTACACCTCAAACATCTAGAAAAAGAAGAACAAGCCAAGCCCAAAGCCAAAAGAAGGGCAGAAATTATAAAGATTGCAGCAGAAATTAACACAGTAGAGACTAAGAAAATAATACAAATAATTAATGAATAAAAGTTAGTTCTTTAAAAGAATGAGTAAAATCAATAAGTCCCTAGCCAACCTTATTTTAAAAAAGGAAAGAAAAAACTCAAATTCAGGCAATAAGGAATAAAAAGGGTGATATCACTACAGACCCTGTGGAAATACAGAAGTTCATCAATACCTACTTCAAAAATCTTTACTCGCATAGGTTTGATAACATAGAAGAAATGGACAAATTCTTACTAACATATGAATTACCAAAGCTGGATCAAGAAGATGTAAAACTTTAGTAACTCAATTTCAGTTAATGAAATTAAAAATGTAATTAAAACCTTATCAATAAAGAAAGACCCAGGTCCTGATGGATTCACAGCTATATCTACAAGAAATTCAAGGAACACTCAATGCCAACACTCTTCAAATTCTTCAATGAAATTGAAAGGGAAGAAATTCTCCCTAATTCATTCCTGGAAGCAAGTATTACCCTAACACCAAAACCAGAGAAAGTCCCAACCAAAAAAGAGAACTATAGGCCAGTTTCCCTAATGAACATAGATGCAAAAATCTTGGAAAATAGAATGCAGCAAGTCATCAAGAAGATCATACACCATGACCAGGTGGGGTTCATCACAAGAATGCAGGGATGGTTCACCAGATACAAATCAAAAAGCATAATACATCATATCAATAGAACCAAAGATAAGAATTATATAATCATCTCAATAGATGCAAAAAAAGCTTTTGATAAAGTCCAACACTCGTTCATGATAAGAACTTTATGGACAATTGGTAGATTGTCATTACCTGAATCAGATAAAAGTCATCTATGACCAATAGCCAGCATCATATTAAATGGTCAAAAACTGAAAGCTTTCACTCTAAAATCAGGAACAAGACAAGGCTGTCCACTATCACCATTCCTATTAAGTATAGCTCTGGAAGTATTAGCCAGCACAATTAGACAAGAGAAAGAAAAGGATTAAAGATAGGAAAGGAAGAAGTTAAACTATCATTATTTGCAGATAGCATGATATGCTATATAGAAGATCCCCAAAACTCCACTGAAAGACTTCTACATGTAAAAACCAAATTCAGTAACATAGCTGGATACAAAGTCAATAGCATTCCGTACACAAATAACAAACTCACTGAGAGGGAAATAAGAGAAACCACACCCTTCACAGTAGCATCCAAAAAATGAAATACTTAGGAATCAATCTAATAAAGAAAGTAAAAGATCTATTCAGTGACATTTACAGTACTCTGAAAAAAGAAATTGAAGAGGATCTTAGAAAATGGAATGACATTCCTTGATCATGCATAGGAAGAAAAAATATTGTGAAAATATCAAAATGTCATTCTACTTCCCAGAATCTCATCTTATTGAAAAGATCTCATCTTATTGAAAAGTTTTTGCATGTCAAAAGAAATATGCAGCAGAGTGAAAAGAAAGCCCATGTATTGGGAAAAAAATCTTAGTCAACTGTCCCTCCAACAAAGGACTTTTATCTAGAACATATGAAGAATTTTAAAACATCAGGCCTCCCAAATTCAAAGACACATTCCAAGAATGAGCAGGAGAGATGAATACACACTTCTCAGCTGAAGAAATATAAATGGAAAATAAATACATGAAGAAATGTTCAATATCACTGGTCATTAGAGAAATGCAAATTAAAACCATAGTGAGATCCTATCTTACTCCAGAAAGAATAGCCAGGATAAAGAACACCAACAAGAACAAATACTGTAGAGTCTGTCGGGGAGAGGAATACTTATGTACTGGTGGTGGGAGTGCAGACCTCTGGGGAAATCAGTGTAGAGTTTCCTCAGAAGGCTGGGATTGAAAGTCCCATTTGACCCAGCTATTTCACTTCTGGGCATATTCCCAGAAGAATTAAAAACATCACACCATAGTGATATACGTACACCGTGTTTATAGCAGCACAATTCATAATAGCTAAATCTTGGAAACGACTCAAATGATCATCAACTGAGGAGTAGATAAAAAAAGATGTGGTATTTTTATACAATGGAGTACTACTCAGCAATAAGAAAGACCACATTGAAGCTTTTGTAAGTAAATGGATGCAATTTGAGACCATACTCGTGAATGAAATAAATCAAACTCACAAGTGTAAATACCCTAGTGTAAGAAACTGAAAGAGTAAATAAGATACAAAATCTTCAATAAATATTATGAAAGGGTAAAAAACTGCTCAAAGAGGAAAAAAATAATTCAGACACAGAAAAAGAAAACAAAAGGAAGAGAAACAAAATAAGATATAAATTTGTATATATACACTTAAGATTACTAAGATGTTTGTACTACTAATTCTATTAGTTTTTGGAAGAAACAGGTAACATACATAGGATTTGATCAATTTTACATGCCTATTTCTAGTAATTCAAATAAGACTTATGAAGATACTGGCAGGACAACAAAAACTGTTATGTTCCTACCACCTTGTTTTGAAAGCCTACAATGCTATTGTTTGGGGCTCTTAGATAAAATTATTTATTGTTGGTTTTTTTCCTGTAATACAGAAATTAAAGATGTACATGTATATGCTTATATATGCCTAGAAATTCATCTAAAGAGTTTACAAGAATTGATTTTAATATGTGTGATAGTGGAACAACTACACTGAAGAAAACGAGGCACAATAATAGCCATTGATGACCTCCTATCATTTTTATTTGAAAGCTAATAATGCTTTTATTCTTGGTTTTAATTGCTTTTAGTCTGTTTTCAATTATTTGATTCCAATATGTACGAAGATATGGCAACTGTTTTGAAGAAAACAAAAGACATTATGGTAGCCATTACTGATTTCCTAGTGTCTGCTCTTGAAATCCCTTAAGGCTCTCATTCTTCCTAAGACTTTTTTTTTTTTTTTGTACCGGGGATCGAACCCACAACTTCACGCTTGCCAGGCAGGCACTTATGCTGCTGAGCTAAATCCCCAGCCCAAGGCTCTCATTCTTGTGTTTTGATTGCTTTTATACTATTTTGATTTGTATTAATATAATGTGTGTGAAAGTATAGACAGCTATTTCGAAGAAAACAAAAGACATGGTAGCCACTGTTGATTTCCTGCTGTCTTTTTCTGAAATCCTATGATATTTGCATGTTTCATTCTGCTCTACTTTGTTCTGTTTTGTTTTCCTTTGCTTTGTTTTATTTTATTCTCTTTAAAACAAAAAAGAGGTAAAACATTTAAATATATAATAAATATATAGTAATATATAATATATATTTATATACAATAAATATAACAATATATTATATAATATATTGCATTATATAATAAATATCATATAGTTATGAAGTATGCATACATACATTAATATACAATATAATATTATGTATAATATATTATACTATTATATATAATATTATATATAATATACCATTATATATAGTATATTATATTTTATATAGTATAATAAATATTATATAGTTATGAAGTATGCTTACATACATTAATGACATGGAAATATGGCCAAGTATAGTGTGTGTGGGAAAAATTGATGTTAAACTAATATATATGATATAATTTTGTATAACTGTGGGTGTACATGAAAGAAAATGAAAAAGAATAAGTGGTGCAAGAATGAGTGATTGATAATTTGTTTCATTTATGATTTCATCAAAACTCTGCTTATTTGGGGGATAATAAAATGTAACCTGGGGACAGGACTAGATGCTCTAAATGTTACACACCCTTCTTTCCTAGGTGTAAGTCACTTTGTCACATAAGCACATTACTGACCTTGTGCTCTATGCTTCTCCTCCCACTGTATTGAAATGGGACAGGTTTATGGGACCATCTTCCACATGAACCAGGGGAACCCCTTCAAGGTAAAGGCTCTGGTGGACAAGTGGCCTGATTTTAAAACAGTAGTTGTCCGTCCTCAGGAGCAGGTAAGTTGCCAGCTGTGGCACAGATGTGATGATGTTTCTACTTTGCTGCATATATGAAGGTGGCAGGCGGGAGAAACACGAATGAAGCAGGGTGATGATGGTTAGCCCCGCCTTCCAGAGGCTCACAGACTGGAGGGGTCATTGGTGCAGGGGGTGAATTTCACTATCACATGACAAAGCACACTAGCTTTCAGGAACTCTTATGCTTTTGTTATAGGAATTTTTATTGTTTAAAGACACTAAGATATAGAAGTAGGATTGGCCAAGAGATGATTAAAAATAGAGATTTCTGCAGGTGCAGGGAGAGGATTAAAGTGCCTTCCAGGGAGATATTTCACTTGAATTGAATTTTGCAGTTAAGTAGGCTTTGACAGATTGACAAGAGCAGGCGACACATTACAAGCAGGGAAGAACAATGCCTAAAATACAGAAAGGTGGTTAAGAAGAATTTAGGCAAATATTCAAGAAAAAGGAGATATCAGTACTTTGAACATGTTTGTTGTTGTAGACTTTTAAAGAATCACTCAATTAAGGTGACTAATAGACTTTAAATACAAAATATGTTTTAAGCACATGGAAAAACATAAGGTAAAAATCCACATATATGAGGAACCAAAAGAGTAGAGTAGCAATTAGGAGCAAAACACAGCCTCTCTGAGACCTAGAATCGTGAACCCAGAAAACAACAGTTCAATCAAGAGAAAGAAAGAACTGAAACACTGAGAATTAAGAAGGAACTATGAGAAAAAGTAGAAGGTGTGGAGAAGTTGGAAAAATGACTCACAATGAAGAGAAGAGAATGAAGCAATCTGGAAGCTTTCCTTGGGTTTCCAGGAAGGAAAACTCATTTTCACAAACACAAAGTAAGCCACGAAGACCTGCACCTGCAGGGAGAAATGGCACATATGGCAGTGGCACTGGCCACAGGAGGGAGGAGCCCACAGTGCACGTGAACTGCAAAAGCAGCGCGGGGTTTAGCTAAAAGGTGACTTCACCACACAAGGGGCAATCGCTGGAGAGGCAATTCAGTGCAGTTCCCGATGCCTTGCCAGTGAGTGTTGGATCATGTCCTGTGCTGGGAAGGGTTTGAGAAATCAGGAGTGAGATTCAGAAAAAGGACAAAGCACCTTCACTTCAGGGTTCTCAGTGTAACCCTCTCACAGTGCCAGACTGCAACACAGCCACAGGAGATAGCTGTCTATAGAGAATAAGCTACACATATATCCCCTGAAAAGTTTAAAGTCAGGCTGAACAGGGCATGGCCCTGCTCTTCATA
Organism: Hydrochoerus hydrochaeris; assembly: GCA_004027455.1. Lineage (NCBI taxonomy): Eukaryota > Metazoa > Chordata > Mammalia > Rodentia > Hydrochaeridae > Hydrochoerus > Hydrochoerus hydrochaeris. The sequence goes on from PVLA01003156.1 coordinate 24,554, forward strand.
CTGAGAAGCCAGCTTATGTTATGTTCAGAAATGGCTGGATCTGAAAGCGCTAGTATTTCCCCTGGTGGATTTCTTTAACCTTTCTCTGCTGGAGACTACCCAGCACAGATCAGAGGTCTGATTGCCTCTCCATCTACCAAGATAGGAAAGCGTATGCCTTGGCTTGGACAGTTGACACAACCTAGGGTAAATAGACAGAGTGGCATCTGGAGGAGGGGGGACCTTACAAACCAATAGAGGGTATAGCTAGGTGAAGGAAACTGTGACTTGCTGGATTCCAAAATTGTGGATCACAAAATGCAACCACTCACTCAAAAATACTTTTTCCCTCGTTTTTGGACTCATTATTTTTTCTCTCCATTCTTCACTGTTTTTTTTGGGAGGTTTGTGCAATTTTTCTTTCTCCTTTTTTCTTTGTTTCTTTTTCCTTCTAATGTTTTTGCTTTAACATTCTGGTCTTTATTTCCTCAGGTTCACTCTTTTTGCTTTTATCTTCTTTGGGTTACTTGTTCTTTTCCAATACCTTGAGCTAATCCTGTTATTATCTTTTTCATTCTTAATAGGATCCTTTTCCTCACCTTTTTTTCTCTTTCTCATCTTTATTCCTTAAGTTTTCAAACTTTTGTCTTTCATTCTCCAATTTGTCAGCCACATATCTTACTAGTATAGCCATTAACCTTTGTTATCCCTTAGATAATTAGCTGCATATTATTGTTGTTCAATTTTTTCTGTTGTGAGTGGAAGTATAATTGTTGATTTTGCCAATCCAAGTACTAAATACTAACCAGGTTCAATTCTACTTAGCTTCCCATATCAGATGAGCTCAGCAAAGTTCAGAGTGGGATGGCCATAGACTATTCTTTGTCATCATTTGGGTTGTCTTAATGTTGATAATATAATTATAGAGCTCTTTTCTTTTATAGTTGGGTGTGGTGCATTATTGGCTCTTACGATGTGTCAGTATCCATTTTGTCTTAAATGATATTGTTGCTGATTTATTTTCTATTTCCAGGGTGGAATATTTGCTATTAATAGGGTTTTTTAAGCCTATGCTAACATTACCTTTGTGTTATTAAAAGTACTGAGATCCATTCCCTAATGGATCAAAGTTCTAAATGTTAAAATAGAAACAATCTGCTGGAAGATAAAATAGGTAGACTCTTCAAGACACAGGCATAGCAGAGACTTTTGAAACAGAAAGCTAATGTCACAAGAAAACATATCAAGAATCAGCAAATAAGACCAGAAGGAATTAAAAACCATCTACACAGCAAACCACACAATCAACAAAGTAAAGAGACAGCCAGAAAATAAGGAGATTTTGCAAGCTATTCCTTAGACAGAGTAATAATGTCTAGAATATATAAAGAATTCAAGCAAATTAAATCTCTCAAAATAAAAGACCCAATCAAAAATGGCAAACTACAATGAATAGAGACTTCCCAGAAGAGCAAATAGCCAATTAATGCATAAAATACTTCAGCCTTTCTAACTTTTATAGAAATACAAATTAAAAACAATACTGGCCTTCCCTCTTACTTCAGAAAGAATGGGTACCATCATACAATCAAATAATAACAAAGGCTGGTGAGGTTGTAGGGTAAAGAAACAATTCTCTATGGCTGGTGAAAATGGAAACTAGTGCAAGCATTATGTAAATCAGTGTGGGAATATCTCAAAACGCTAACTCCAGACATTCTATTCAACACAACTATTCCTGTTCTAAGTATCTCTCCCAACAATCTGAAGATATTTCAGTGATACACAGATAACTATGTCTATAGCAGTGCAATTTGTAATAGGTAAATCTTGGAAGCACCCTATATGTCCATGAACAGATGGGTGAAGAAAATATTGTATTTATACACAATGGAGTACTAACATAATGTATAAAATTGAGGCTTGTGTGGGAAAATGGATGCTCCTTGATACCATAATATTGACTGACATAAATCAGACACACAATCTTAAATGTCATGTGGTTTCTGATATATAAGGAATCCATAATATAAATAAAGAACCACATGAAAGAATAGTAAGTAAGGAATAGATGTTTTACAAAAGAGGAGGGGATCAAATGATAGACAGAGGTGTGAGAGGATAGAGAAAGGGAGAAATGGGATCAAAAAGCATTGAGATGTGCTCTGTGCATGCACCACCTCCATACAAGAAATGGGACCTTCACGTATTTAGAAAAAATACAGCAGTGAAAAATAACAACCAAACCAAGAAGACATCATAGTACTCGAGTTGAAGTTTTCAAGCAGCCCAGTAATCGAAAATCAACTTGGTTGAAACATATAGGCAATTGTTGCATGGAAGTTGTAAGGTACATAATTATGCTAAGAGAAGTAAGTGAATCACAGAAAGCTGAAAGTTAAATTTTGCACCATCTCACTTATACTAATTTTTAAAAATTCAAATATATAGTAGTAGAGGACATAGAGTGGCCAGTTACTGGAAGGCTGGGGAGATGCAGGTTAAAGGAATCAAAGCAGCACCTGTGGAGGATGACGCAGTCTAGATATCTAATTGTAATGGGGAATATAGAGAGAAACATTTTCCTGAATTTGCTGCTAAATTTTGAGTTCCAGCTGTTTTTCATCCAAAAGAAAGTAGGGTAACAATGCAAAGTGATGGATCTGCTAATTTCCTTCAGAGTAGTAGTCATTTTGTAGCATCCTGTTTTGTAAGTGTTTTATTAGGTGTATGCCCCTCATGACATCATGTCATACATCATATATATCATTATTTATTCAAATTCATAAACAACACAGTAACAAAATAAATAAATTTAGATTAATTGTTGAAATTCTAAAATGAAATCATATTTTAAATGTTATGCTGAAAACACTGGCTGTCAATGGTAGTCTTACTGAGTTGTATTTCTCTGAAAACTTTTCTAGCTCTTCTGTCTTGTCTTCATATTTGTCCTGTGGTCCCTGTTCAAATAGTCTTGCTCCTTATTTTTGAACTCTGAGAATATTTTTTTTTTATCGGTACCAGGGATCAAACTCATGACCACGCACTTGCAAGGCAAGCGCTTATGCCACTGAGCTAAATCCCCAGCCCAAGAATGTATTTTTAATATGTGTTGTGTTTTGATTTTGCTAGAAATTCAAACTAGTCATTTAAACAACTGCTGTTTGTGGATTTTAAGATATTGTGTACCATTGTTTTACATATCTTTCTGGAAATCTAATACTACCAAGTTTTCTGCATCAATTTCAATACTGTCATGCTCAAAATAATTTGTTCTGATACTCCTTGAAACAGTAGTATTTAGTCTTGTAACTAAAGATTTCCCTGGACAATATTATTTTTGTTGCTTCTCTTGAAGAATACAAAAGTGTAGAGGTGTGCTTTTTAACCAGTGCAACTTTGGTTTATATTAAATTGTACTGCAACTCATAAATAATTGGTCGAACAAGATTTTATAAAACATAAAGCAAATAGAGTAGTTGACATTATTTTTTATGTAAATGATTTAGTGTAAATAAAAATATGTGAAAACTTTCATATTACACTTTGTAAAATAACAGAATCATGAAAGCTATATAACAAATACTGACATGACTTGGTATAACTGATTTGACTTATTCCATGTTGCCGAACCACACAGGAGATGACCGATGACCTTGATCACTACACCAACACCTACCAAATCTTTTCTAAGGACCCCAAGAGCTGTCAAGAATTCCTTGGAAATTCAGATGTCATCAACTGGAAACAACATTTGCAAATCCAAAGTAAGGAAACTGGGGTGTGTGCTGGCTGCTAGCTTAACTGATCTCCATTGGTGGGGACACCTCCCATCCTGAGCACCTTCCCCTCAAACTTTCACTTCCTCCTAGTGCTTGGTCCTTGTATTGGCTCCCAACAGTACAAGGTGCAGGATTTAAATGCTGCAGATAGTGGGCAGATGCCAGGAACTGTGGATAAGGGGCTTTCTCTCTAGCTGAGGATTCATGGCATCTTCAGCATGACATACTCATGGTCCTTCAGGAAGCCTGGATGTGAGAACAGAGCTCTCACCAGGCCTCCCATTCCTGGAGTAGTAGCAGCAGCTCACTGCCCCACAGGGCCCCTTAGGGCCAGGAAGTACAGGTGCTGAGGTTATGAGCCTGCTCTCCCCAGTAACTCTGAAAGGTGCTTCCTGGTTCAGCCTCTTCCTATGCACTCGTAACCAAGCGACTCAACTATTATTACTCTGTGTCTTCATTTATAAAAATGAGGATAATAAAAAAAACCTATAACATAGGGTCTGTGTGAGGATAAAATGAAGTAGTGTTGGACCAATGCCTTGGCAGATCTCAAACGCAAAGCCAAGATTGGCTACTATAATTTCAATATCATTCCTCCTTTGCACAGTAACTTCCAGGATTTCTGGGACTGCTTTTTTTTACATAAGACAAAACGTTCTCAGAGAGTGACTTGATCACACTCCTGGTAAGTGGCAATGACAGGAGCCAGATTGTCTGGTGCTAAATCCTGCTTCACTCTGTGAGAACTCTTCCTAACCCTTCTGCTGAGAGAGGAACGGATGTCCTTGCTTCTGCCTCCTAGGTACACAGTCAAGCCTGGATGAGGTGATACAAAGTCTTGCAGCTGCTAAATCGGTCAAGGTCAAGAAAACACAGTGCATCCTCTACATGATACCAGCGACGGTAAAGAAACTGGTGCCTTCCCTGCTGGATACACAGCATTTACATCCTGAGACTCGCCGCATGTAAGTGTGACTCTAGAAGCTCTGCCCAGAACACTGACATCTTTCATGAAAGTGGCTTCCTGGCCTCTCTGACCACACCCATTCCTGCTGACATACAAGTGATTTCCAGGGTGGTCCTTCCAGAGCACCATGTGGTTTCTGTCCTTCACCTGCTGGGAGCCATTGCTGCCTCTTCTTGAATGGAAGTGAATTCCTTGTCCAGGTGCAGCAAGGCCTGCACCATCCCCGTACCTCTCAATGCTTCCTACCAACAGCTCTGGACTTTGTTCTGCCACTCAGTGCCACGCGCTCACATACAGGTGCCTGCGGGAGGCTGCGCTTGCAGTTTGCCTGGCTACCCAGCCCTCTCCTGTTATCTCCATGCACTTCTCCCTTTTTGTGATGGCTGCTCACACTTTCAAATTTCTGATTTCCCTTGGGAGTTCTTTTAGAGGACCTTACCAATAATGACTTTCCCTTTCATAAGTCCTCATCATAAAGTCAAATTTTGATTTTATTCATTGTCCTCCTTCTCAGTATCTGAAAGCAGCCTGTTTGTTCCTGTATCTATGAATTTGTGGTTTGAAGCCTCCCTGGTATCCTAAAAGCTCCCTAGGCATAGGAATCTGCTCTGAATGCCTCACTGATAGGTGCACTGCCTGGCACCTAGTAGGCTCTTAATAAATACACATTAAACGATTATGTGGTGAAAAGATTCCCCAACAAAGAGAATCAGCTATGTCTCCTCTCCTGTTTATTTCTGGCGCAAGAAGGACTAAGGCTGAAAAACAATGCATGTATTTGCCCTGCAGATGCTCAGTGCTATGAGTCAGTGTGACAGGAAAAGCTTCATTCCCTTAGTGAAGTGCATTACTGCACAACCTGGGAGGTGCAGCCTCACTTAGCACCCCATTAGTGCCCTTGGTTCTGTCCAGGAGACAATCCAGGTAGGAGACATTGTTCCTGTCTCTTGCCAGGGCAGGATCTGAAGATGAAGGGTCTGGTTCCCTCATGGCTGGTGAAGGGCGTAACTGCGGTTTGAATTTGGATCTAATGCCATGCAGGGGGATCCCTGGTATCTCTGGCAGCCCCTTGACACCATGGTGGGTGCCCTCACTCCTCCATGTTCTGTTACAGGAGCCACCTGGGCTCCAAAGCATTGACTCCAGACTTCAGGCTCCCCGTGCATGCAGCACGGTGGCCAAGGACCCACGGATGCTAATCTTCATGATTCCAAAAGCTGGCTTTGCTGCTCACTGCCTTTGCTCTGTGGTTCTGACTCATTTTCTGTTGAGCTACTGTTCTCATCTGTACAGTGGGGCTGATGTCCTCTGCCTTAGCATCTGTGCAGCTTCACAGCCAAACTGAAAAAAATACCGAAGGTTTTATAAATCTCACCATGTAATTCTGATGAAACACGTTGCTATCAGTCTTTTATAAAATTAAACCTATTGTTACAATTTAGATATACAGAATGATCATATTCAGCTAGAGATTTTGTACCTGTGTATTTGTATCTTGATTCCTCTTTATTTTTCCCACTCTCCTCCCCTCCCTTCAGCCCCTCTTCTACTCCTTATTTACAAAGCTTTGTTTCCATTTTATCCTTCTTTTCTCATTTTTTCTTTTCCTTTCCATACCCTCCTCTCCCAAGTTCCCCTTTCCTTTAAACCATTTCTTCCTATTTCACAATAAGTAATCTATATTTTGGTGCTTATTTATGATTTCAGTTTCCTCACCAGAGAAAAAATGGGATATTTACACATGTGTGACTGAATCAGTTCACTTCAGTATGGTCTCGTGTTGCATACATTTACCTAGAAATGTCTCAAATTCATCCTTCTTTATGGATGAGTAATACTGCATTGGATAAAAAAGGCATAGCTGTTTTTTCATCCATTTTTCTGTTGATGGACATTTGACTTGTTTCCAAGATTTAGCTATTACAAATTGTGCTGCTACAAATATGGGTGCACATATATCACTGTGGTATGTTTTCCATTCCTCTGAAGATACCCAGAAAGGGAGTAGCTGAGTTGAGTGGAACCTCTAATGCTATGTTTTTGAGGAAACTCCACACTGATTTCCACAGTGGAGAAGGCATCTTTTTTCTCCACAGCCCCTCCAGCATTTGTTATTGCTTGATTTCCCAATAATAGCCATTCTTTCTGGGGTGAAATGCAATCACAGTGTTGATTAATTTGCATCTCTAGAATGACCTGTGATATTGAACATTTTTTCATATATTTATTTGCTATTTAATTTCATCCTCTGAGAAATGTGCATTTTTTTCAGATGCCCATTTTTGGATTGGGTCTTTAAATTTGAAGATCTGATATTTTTGAATTCTGTATATGTTTTACATAGCAGTCCCTCGTCTGAGGGACAACTGGCTAAGTTGTTTTCCCACTCTGTGGGTTGTCTTTTCACTCTCTTGGTGATTTATTTTCTGTAAAAAAGCCTTTGAACAGGATGAGATCTCTGTTGTCAGTACTTTATATTATTTCCCATGTGATCAGGCTTTTGTTCATGAAATCTTTGCCTGCACCTATGTCCACCAGAGTCCTACCTATTCTCCCCTCCAATAGCTTAGTGTTTCTGTTTTAATGTTTAGGTCTTTGATCCATTTTGATTTCAGTTTAGTGCATGGTGAGAGATATGGTCTAGTTTTCGGGTTTAGCATGAGGGAAGCCAGTTTTTCTGGCACCATTTATTAGAGACTTTGTTTCAGTGAATGTGTTTGGAACTTTTGTCAAAGATAGGTGGTTCAATTCTAAACAACAGTGTCAAGGTAGAGGGCATCTCATACTCTGACTTGAAATTATACTACAAAGCTAGTGTGATAACAATACTTAAGTTTTACGGAGCTTTTCTTGTGTGTGTGTCAGGGTGCTTAGTATACCTGTATGCAACAGCTCTTATTTATTTCCATCCTTTCACAGAAATGCAATTAGAATCCCTATTTTAGCCCACAAGAAATGGAGGCAGAGAAAGATAAGTTGCCTGCACAAAATCATAATTAGTGAGATTATGGCTGCTGACTTTTTATCATTACCTGTTTTCCTACTTCCTTCTCAATTTGCTTTCTGGGGAAACAATGTATCTGGTATTATGTGCTGTTCTTTTTCCTTTTTCTCGGCAGTAATCAAGAGATGTTTAAACTCTCATCGCTGGATGTAGCCCACGCAGCCTTAGTGAATAAATTCTGGAGTTTTGGTGGTAATGAGAAGAGCCAGAGATTCATTGAGCGCTGTATCCGGGCCTTCCCCAGCTTCTGTCTGCTGGGGCCTGAGAAGACGCCCGTGACCTGGATCCTGATGGACTACACCGGAGAGCTGCGAATGGGTGCCACTGTGCCTGAGTACCAGGGTTGGGGCCTTGTGTCTTATGTCTTATGCATCCAGAATCAGACTTTAGAAAAACTTGGATTCCCCATGTATATCCATACAGACAAAGCCAACAAAGCTGCACACAAAATATTTCACAATCTGAATTATGTCAGCATGCCCTGTAACTGGAACCAGTGGAACTGTATGCCTCTGTGAAGCTGTCTCTGAACACAAGACAGTGTTGGATGGCTGTGATGTGGCTGCAGAAGATAGAAGGAATAAGTCACAAGCAGCAGTGAAGGAGTGGACATTGTTTTAGTTCTGCAGAAGCACTGCAAATGGTCAATGGGATATCATGTTCTTACACCCATATTTTACTTTCCAGGTCTAACATCCTTGGCATGGGCTACACCTTTCTGAAGTCACAACAGCTTTCTGGTGGCCACTGTGTTTGTCCCATGTTCTGTACTTCTATACTGCCTTGCCTCCATTAGTCTGCTAAGTGCTGCTGTAACTCCTCTCAAGGAACTCCTGTCTCCTACAGTTTATTGCCGTTAGAGAAAGATTAATGGTTTGCCAAGATGTGATGTCATCTTAGCATCGCATGTAGTTTGTTTTACTATGATCCCTTCATTTAGTGGGCCATATGTCTTGTTCCTTCTGTAGGTCTCTAGAAGTGATTGTTCTGTTGGAAGCCCTCTGATCTTCACCCATCCTTGATAACTATATTAACGTATGATAATACTGCAGTGAAACCTGTCATATATATAACTAATATGCACTAATAAAAATGAAAAGAAATCATGTTAAATGCTTCGTAGTTATATGACAGTAGGTGGGTGTGTTATCTGAGAAATTTATTTTTTAAAGTAAAACTTATTCTGTATATTTTATCCATACATTATGATGTTTTGAAATAAATAGAGATAGTAAAATGTTTACTAGAATGAAACAAATTAAGTGGTACATCATCTTGCATACTGACACAATTATTTTTGGGGGTTTTTTTGGTACCAGGGATCAGATTCACAACCTTATGCTTGCCAGACAGGCACTTGTGCCACTGAGCTAAACCTGCAGTCCACAGTTTGTTTTTTTTTTTTCATGGTCACAGAAGCTAAAATCTCATTTTGTATAAATGATATAAATGGTACAGTTTGATCACTTTGTACATTAGATCTCTAGACCTGTTCATTCTATGTATCAGCTATTTTGTATCCTCTGATTTAAATCTCTCTCTTTTCTCACCTGTATCCTCATCTCTGACTAAACCATACTTTAGTTTTCCGTCTCTGCATTTTTTAATTCTTTAAAGATTCAATGTATGAGGTTATACATTTTTTGTCTCTGACTAATTCCACTTACCATAATATCTTCCATGATCATGCATTTTATAGAAAATGACACAGGTCATTAAAAACCATTTCTCCCGTTTCTCTCCTTCTCCTTTAAAAAGCACATTTGTTACTTCAAAAATAACAATGCACAATGCACTAACCATTGTTACTTTCCTATAGTCTTGCTTTAAAATTTTGTAGCATTGCTTTTATTAATTTTTTCTTTAAAACAATGCAGCTAAATAAAAAAGCTGCAGTTGTAGATATCTGTAGTGGTTGTGGTGTAACGTCAAGTCGATTGGCTTTAAAGTATACATAGAGGTTTGGAGGACACACTTCTGGGCCTGTCTGGCACAGTCATAGAAGAATGGCCTAGAGGCCTATCTCTGTATCAGATCCAAGAAATCAGAGATAGCTATGCAGAGACAGGAGGCCTTTATTAGGATCACACCTGGGTCAGTGCGGACTCTGGCCCAAGATAGCTGTGCATCAGACAAAAGAAATACTTCAGTTTTATGCATTTGGAGGGAGGGTAGGCGTTGTTGTCAGCCCAGTACTTGCAGACTTATGCAAATTTTCATGAAGCAAGACAAAGATAGACAGTTTCTTAATTTAGCCTTGTACCACAAGAAGACAAATTTCAGAATACCACAAGACTCAGCTTACAGTGTTCACAGGAACACAGTTGTCACCTTTACCTGTATTCTTGAAGGAAGACAGATGTCAGGATGTCATAGACCTTACTTACAGGCAAATAATAGCAAATATTATCTTCTAACAGAATGCAGAATTATAGCCTCAGGAGAGAGGATAGTTTGAATTGGGAAGCTCATTTTTCTGTAAGTTTCATCTCTAGTTTCATCTCTAGTTATCACTCCTTCCTCAGGATCCCTGTTCTGCTCTGGCTCTTGGCTGCCAAAAAGTAAGCAGCTGTGCTCTGTCATGTGCTCCTCCCATGATGCTTCTGTCTCAGAGTCAGGCAAATCCAGGTTAAATCACCTTAAAGCCAAATTATATCTCCCCTCTTTGAATTCATCAGTGTCAGGTATTGTGTCTCAGCAATGGGAAGCTAAGTAGTACACAAAATTTGTACCTTTACTATGACTGTGTCTGACTCTGTGGGTTAGCATTTGAACCCACTTGCAGGAGGGACTTGGAAATGTTGAGAGATGTGGGCTAGAGAAGCCCCTAAATGCTCTAAACTGAGCTTGATGGGAGATTCTGACAGAGATCAGAGGAGCGGAGTGCTGATAGAAATATGGGCAGTAAAGGCCAGGCTCAAAAACGTTTAGTTGGGAACAAAGACTCCACTGGTAGTTGGACGAAGACCACCTGCTGGACCATACTCTGGCAGAAACCTTGTCTACATTGTGGTTACTGGAAGGTGGTGGATCAATAAGCAGCAAAGTAAAAAGCCTTTCTGAGAGAAACAGCTCAGATGCTGGAACATAGCATCCTGGAGAAGACGAGATGGAAGGAGACAGATCCTCTCAACCCAGGAAAAAACTAAAGTGAAAAAAAAAATGAAAGAAAAGAAAAGAAAAATGTGGACAGAAGGCTGTAGTCAAACACGTTCTCACTGGAGCCGGTCCCATTGTGTGCAAAATGCCACTGGAATCTGAAGACACACAGTAACAGTGAAGTTGGTGGTTTGCAAGCCCGAGGGCCTCAGCGGGAGGATGTGGTCTCAGAGGGCAGTGGCAGACCAGAGAACTGCACTGGCTCACAGTCAGTGTGGGAAACTCAGTCCTCTGGAGTGGGTGATTGTCCAGGTGGCATTTTGGAGTTGGGCAAGATAAGCCCAGAACCAGAACTACAGCCAGCTTCATTCAGTCACTCCTAACACAGAGCAGATTGGTGAGAATTGCTAGGAGTGAGTCCCACCCCTGTGCATGATCTAATAGCCAAGGACAAGTTTTCCCTGAAGCTATCCCTAACTAACCCCAACTACGTGGCACATGCTAATATATGGTGAAAACTCCCAGTGCTTGACCATCTAAGAAGGAAGGGGCCAGTCTGCCCCACCCCTGCTTGTACTCCAGTGGTCATCAGCAGACTAGGGAGGGCAGCAATCCCTAGCCAGTACACTTCAGAGTAATTATAAACAACACAGGAAGTGCCAGGGACCCCACTACCCACTCATCTGGAAGAAACCAGAAACATAACAAGAGGAAGAAACAAAATGAAGTCTCCATCCTCCAACTCAAACAGTTCTGGCCCAGGAGAGGTAAACACAGAAGAGATTGGGGGTTGTACACTTGCAGTTTCTGAAGAAGCAGCATCGGACATAAAGAAATATCTTCACAAAATTATAAAAGAACTCAAAACAGAAATATTAATACAAGTAAAGGGAGATATAAGAAAAATAATAAAAGAAATGCTAGGCACCTCCCAAGAAGACACAGATGCAAAAATGGAGGAGCATAGAAAAAGGAGGGAAACCTTTGAGGAAGAATGTAAAAAAAAAATCTAGAATACATGAAGCAGATTCAAAGAGATTACCAGGAAATTAAAAACTCCATTGAAAGCTGGAAAAACTGCTTAAAAGAAACTAAGGATAGACTATCAAAACTTGAAACCATGAAAAAGTCAAGTTTGCAATGTGTGATCATGAAAGGAAAGATCTCAAAATAAAAAGGAAACAGGCAGTAACAATACAAAGGCTAGAAGATGACAAGAGAATCTATAATTTAAGAATAAGAAATGTGAATGAAGAAGCAGGAATAAAAACAGGTAAATTACAAAGGCTATTCATGGAAATAATTAAAGAAAACTTCCCAAGCATGGGAAAAGAAAATGATATTCGGTTATGTGAGGCATACAGAACTCCAGCCACCTACAACCAAAAGAGAGCTACACCCAGACATATAATAATCAAGGTACCAGAAACTCAATATAAAAATAGAATATAAAAAGTCATCAGAGAAAAGAAACAGATTACCTACAAATGAAAGCCCATCAAGATCATGGCTGATTTCTCGATACAGATCATCAGATCAAGAAGAGCTTGGAGTGAAGTATTCCAAGCCTTAAAAGAAAATAGCCTCCACCCCATATTGATGTACCCTGCAAAACTGTCCCTAGAAATTAATGGAGAAACAAGATACTTCCATAACAAAGAGGAACTGGGGGGAATTTGTGACCATCAATCCAACCCTACAGAGAATACAGAGGACATTTTAGAGAGAGAAAAAAAATACCAGGATTTTAGGAACAATGGCAGAAAGGCCTCAATGAATGGGACAGGCAGTAGAATGAAGGAGAAAAGTAGACAAACAAAGGCAGAAAAATAGCATAGCAGAAATGAGGCAGAAAAGGTTGGCTATAATCTCTAACATAGATGGCCTTGATGCACTAACAAAAAAAAAAAAAGGCAGGCAGAGTACATGAGGAGGTAGTGTCCATTGAGATGTTCTGTATAGGAACTACAATCAACCTGAGAGAGGGTTTATAGACCAAAAATCAAATATGAGAAAACAATGCTCTATGTGATAGGGAGCCAGAGAGAAATAGAAGCAACTCGACCACCACCTGCAGATCGGTTGGAAAGACAGGATACTTATGTGCAGTAGAGAACTACTCAGCTATAATGAAGGAAAACCCTGAGGCTTTTGTAGGTAAAGGAATACAACTTGAGATCAAGTCCAGAAATGAGAAGGTTCGGAACCTTAGGTAAAAAGCAGGTTGTCCCCTCCAACCTAAAAACTGAGGGAGTTAGTGGGACCCAAAATGTGCAGCACCCTGTGGGAGTGAAAGGGGAGGAATAGCCTAAAAAAGAAGGCAGAGGATATTGTTAATAGTGTAGCAGGATTTAAAACCCACATTACTCACACCACTCTGCTTAGATGGATTATATTCTGTTCCAGTTTGTCTACTTGTACTAGATTTGAGGGCACAGACAGTTATCCTGAAAATAGCAGGATAGAGTATGGTAATCATCCTTAATTTCCTATTAACTTAATCTGAAGCTCTGTATAACCTACACTGTTTTACCATGACTGATTATAATTGAATCTGGTTTGTTAGATTGAGGTTTTGTATTGATAGATTTTATTCAAAGCTGTTATGATTGATAGTATCAAGTTTGAGAGTATAGGCAACTGCACTGAAGATGACAAGATTCACTAGAATATCCACTCTAGTTTGATTATTACCTGCCTTTGAATTTTTTATTGTCCACAATGTTTTATTTTTACTAATATTATTATGTACTGCTATATTCAACTATGCCTGATGATATAGACAATACTATTGAAGATAATAAGAGACAACACAGTAACCATTGTAGATCAGCTTGTACTGTGGTTTTATATGACTTTTTCATGTTCATGACTTTTTCATAGTTTCATGTTTTTATAGGAATTTGTTTTGTTTTGTCTTGCTATGTTTTGTTTTTCCCTCTAACACAGAAAGGATAGAAATACATGTAGAGACTCATGCATGCGTAGCTGATAATGGTCTCACTGTTTGAATATCTACTTTGTATGCTTTAGTTTGTAACTTGAACAACTATTCTAAGAGGACAGTATGTAATTTATCAACTAGTGATTTCTTACTGTTTATCTTTTTTAAAATTCTGTACTATTTCCACTCTTTTTGTGTTTTTTCCCTTTAAATAAATAAAAAAAATTTGGGGGAAATTTAAAACTTGGTCCAAAAGAAATCACGTATTAAGAATTGAGCCAAAGGAGATATAGCTACTGAAGAGATTAGCACCATTAAAAAGAAAGCAAGTCCTTTTTATAGGGAAAAGAAGAAATATATCTTGATGGCATTTTAGGAATCAGCAAACCCAAATGTGTTTCAGAATGGGCAGGAACCAGGCCTGTATCTGGTAAGGTGAGCAACCATTGTGAAGATAACAGTAAGCAATATAACAACCATTGTTAAATTCTTATCATATTGTTTTGAAATCCTATATCATTATTGTTTTTTGTTGTTTTTTTCATTTTGCTTTTGTTGTTGTTTTTTTTACTGTCTGCTTCTTGATTTTTCTGGGCTTTTTTCTTTAAAAAAACCAGGCAGGAATTAATGCATAACTTGTCTTCTGCCACTCCATGGAAGTAATATCCTCTTTTGCATATGTGTAAGAAAAGTAATTAGAGATTGAATCTTGTTCATCAGCTCTCATTCGTATCTCTTCCTCTGCCTTGTTTTTATTGAAGATTGTAGAAAGTAAACAGAAGATTAAGGCATTTCTTATGTAACTGGACCTTTGTTCCTGTTTTCAAAATGTTTATTTTATGCATCATTGGTTTGTAAGGTAGTCACATTACCTACTGGGACAAAGGGTAGCGTGCTGTTTGGGAAGGAGAAGTTCAGAAAACACACATCAGTCTTTCAACTTTGCCAAAGCCAATGCAAGACTGTGAGAGGAAGGGAAAAGCTGAAACCTTGAAAATTTTGCCAGCTGCGTGCAAAGTCCATATTATAAGCTTCACCTCAGCAGTTACTAGGGAGACTCACTGAACTCTCACTCTTCAGTATCCTGCTGACCTGGCTGCATCAGAGGAGCTTTCACCTCCCAGAAGTCAGGCCTAGCAACATCTGTGAAGCTAGGTGTGGAGACAGCTTTTCAGGTAAGGACTCATCCCAAAGCTGGGACCAAATGTTCCTGCTATAATTAGTAAAATACAGGATTTATGCTAAACAGGTAGATTTTAGTTACTTTGACCATACACAAAGAAGAATGGCATGCCGGGATATGTTAACATACTTAAAGTTATATTTTTCACTATCTATGTTTTCCATAAGATCATGTGCTATATCTTATAGATAGATAGATAGATAGATAGATAGATAGATAGATAGATGATAGATAGATGATAGATAGATAGATAGATAGATAGATAGATAGATAGATAGAGAGGGTTTTCTATGTAGTTTAGGCCAGCCTAGACTCACTATGTACCCCAGACTGGCCTCAAACTCATGGCAATTCTCCTGCCCCAGCCTCCTGAGTGCTGGTTTATAGGCATGCACCACCATCCCCAGCGATGATGTTTATTTTAGAAAAGATTTAAGCCCTGCTTTTTGGCATGTCACTCATCTTATGAAAGTCAAATCACAGTGTTTGTCATTGCAGATATAGCTCTGTGGCACACTGCCTGCCTAGCAAGTGCAAGGTCCTGATTGTTAGCATATAAAATGAAACAAAACAAAAAACAAAAACACACAATGCTTACACTGTGTTATACACAGAACATACGGGTAAGTATGCTGTTGGAAAAAGAGTAACTTCAATTTAAGAAACAAGAATGGTCATGATCAAACCCAACAGAGGCAGGTAGGGAAATATCACAGCAAAGCCAATTAATTGGTTCAATTAGTAGGGATCAATGCATAATTGTTCAAAGGGAAAGGGGAGTTAGAGGGATGAAAGAGAAAAAAAAAAGTGAGAAAAAATGAGAAAATGGAAACAAAATCTTGTAAATGAGGAAAGGGAGGTTGAAGAGAAAGGAATGGGAAAAAAAGAGGAACTAAGATATATCATATACAAGTACAAATTCCCCATGATGAGTGTGATCACTATACATATCTCAATAGTATCAAGAAACTTAATTTAAAAAAGAAAAAAATGGGTTAATAGTTATACTAAGTACATTTTCTAAATTAAAAAGCATAAAATACGTATCTGACATCTACTTTGTCCAGGGCAACTAGTGAAGTGCAAAGAAACACTCTTAGAACCATCTTCTGTCAACTAGGGAAAAAATAAGGAGAGATTTGGGCTCCTTTCTGGAGGCACACGGGTGAACGGAGAGCACTGCAAACAGGCCTCTTACCCTTCTGGTTACATTGCCAGGTAGGCAGTCTTTTCCTTGTGTGATTAGAAAAACGATGGTTCATCTTGAAGTCAGGAAGGAATTCACAACAATACCGACCAGACTATTTATTAAAATCATACAGCGAACAAGTGTTACTTGAAATATTTCACCTGTAATGCTACTAACATAGTCTATTTGCCTGTGTTGTTTCAGATTCATGCTTAAACTCTGTAGTCACACGTTAGCTCTTTTCCGTCTTGTATTTTCTTATTTTATTTTAACACCGTCTTGCACCTCTCCATGTAGTATGTGTTATACTGGTGTGTACTCGGTCAAAGCCTTAGAGTGCTAGATTTTATTACTGTTTCCTACTTCTGGACATTGGAATTTTGCTTAGCACGTGTTGTGTTAGTGTCCTTTTATAACCTTCCATTTTTCTCTGTTAGAGTTTTCTTTGGATTTGTTTCCACTTGTAGAATGGCGGGGTCAAATATTTGGGGGTTCACACCTGAGTTGTCACCCCGGCCTTGTGTCGCTGGCCATGGTGAAGGTGTCAGATTCTTTGAGAAATCTCATTGCCTCATCTACTGGGCACTGCACTTATTTGTTTGTGTGCACAGCTTTAGAGGACAGGTCCAAACTGCACAGTTCAAGAAATGCAAGCAGCGTGGCATCCTCTGGATTTAACATTGCACTCAGCAGCTTCATGCAGCCTCTGGTTCCTGTGGTGGGCTCTTGAAGGAGATGAGCTTGAGATCTGGGAAGCTGAAGGTAACAGAGAACAAGACAGCAGGAACTGAAGCCTGGGAGACTAGCGGTTATGTTTCGTGGAAACTTCAAGTCAAAAGCCAACAGAATATCACTGTCATCTGACAAAATTGGGAGCCTTAGCTGTCACAGTTAGGGAAACCACATTCCTTGGGGAAATGTGATGCCTTCATTGCAAGTTGGTAAGAGGTGCTTCAGGAAATGAGGTCAGGGAAGCCTTCAAGGAAACATGGTTCCAATTCCGCTCTGGCTTGGATTCTGCCAGAGAGCAGGATGAATTCCGCTGGTTGCTGTCATCAAAGGAGCAGAAGGAAAGGAGCTGAGTAAAGCCAGTAACACTGGCCTGTGGACTGGGGAGAGGGACACCTGGCCCTTTTTGCAAACTAGACATTCCTTCTTGCTTTTGTCTCTACATCCACATAATTATGGAGTGGTTCAGGTTTTTAATTATGTTTTATACCACTCCATTATGGTCACAAAGCAGCCTTTTGAGGCTGATTTTCTAATGCTGCCTTTCTGTGAAAATACTACATTTTCAGGGAAGCTCGTGTCACTCTTTCCGATTCCTAATGACTTCAAGTGGAACAGTGAACTGCTTCAGGTAAGTGAGCTGTGGCGAGGACAGCTGCAGAAAGGGAAATACACACAGTAAGCAACGAGTTTCTCCTGACACCTGTGGTCAAAACTTTATGACTGCTTGTGTGTGTCAGTAAGGCATCTGGGCTGTGTAATAAGAAAATCAGCACCATTTGTTGAAAAGACTCATTTTCTATCCTCCGCTGAACTGCCTAGCCACCTTTGTAGGAAATGAATTGATTTTGTTCTTTGATCTCCCCAAATTAGTTTATGTGCTCCAGTCAGAGAGAGACAGCCCTGGCAAGGGTGCCGCAGCTTACAGCACCTCCAAACAGTCAGTGGAGGCAGTCTCAGCACTCACTGAAAAATTCTTTGTCATCTGCAAAGTAGTCGTTCAGATAACAAGATATGGGTATGAAAAAAATGGCCACACAGTGGAACAATGAAAGCACAAACTATTTTTTTCAATGAACTAACAGAGGTAACTAGTATAGCTATCTATACGCAACATATTAACCAGCGTTTATCTCCTATTATTTTGTTTTGAAACTCTGTACCATTGTTTTTATTCCTTTTTGTTTTTAAAATAATATTTTGCTTCCGTTTTGTGGTGCTGGTGATGGGACCAGCAACCTTGCACATGCAAGACAAGTGCTCTAGCGGGAGCCACATTCTTGTTTCTGTATTTTCTTTTCACAGAAACCATTCTACTGGATGTTACACAAGATCCATCATTCCAGATGGAAAGATGAATCCAGGTCCCGTTACCTCATGTCATCTAGGAACAAATTCTCTCTGCCTTTTAGAAATCCCAGAGTTATTCAGTGCTGGCCCAGACCCTGACCTCTCACTCAGGGCCAGGCTTGGGACAGCACTCTGGGCACTTTCCACACTGTCACTTTCAAGCTACTTTTCTGTCCTCCAAATACCACATACTCATGACAGCCCGTGGTGACGCAGGCTGTTTTCTTTCTTTTTTCGTAGTTGGGATGTTACGGATTTAGAAGAGCCAGACTTGATGCAGTGAATCAAATTTGCAAACATGTTGCTTTCCTATCACCTGGTAATGCTACAAAGTGTCACAGACCCAAGAGTGAGACTGAGTGGTGAAGTCAGTCTCAAAAAAAGTGTGAGGCTCAGTGACAGGACACTGAGTGACAGGACAAGAGTGTCAGCACCCATGTTCATAGCTGCACAACTTGTGATAGCTAAATCCTGGAAACAATCAAGATGCCCATCAACTGCAGAGTGGATGAAAAAGATGTGGCATTTTTATACAATGGAATATTACTCAGCTATTAAAAGGATGTTCTTGAGGCCTTCATAGGCAAATGGAGACAACTTGAAACTATCCTCATTAGTGAAATAAATAAGAATTATATTTATAAATATCATATTGTGTTTCTAGTGTAAAAAGTAAATAAGAACTACAAGAGTAATAAAACCAAAATGTGTAATTGCTATTGTAAAAAAGAGAGGAAAAGAAAGTGCTCTAAGGGATATAACTGCATGTATGTTTGAGTATGTAAAATAGATGATTATATTGCTGAATCTTTGTTGGATCTTTAAGCAGAACTGTTTGTAGTCTGACTGTTTGAATATTTACTATGTACCCTTTAACTTTGTAACTTGAACAACTACATCTAGGATGACAGTACGTAATTTATAAACTACTGATTTCTTAGTGGGGCTTTTTCTCATTTTCCTTTTTTTCTTTCTTTTTCTTTCTTTCTTTTAGAATTCTGTATTATTGCTACCCTTTTTCCTGTTTTGCTTTTTTTCTCTTCTTTTTAAATAAAATTTTAAAAATGTATAATTGCTATAGTAAAAAAAGAGGAAATAGGAAGCGCTATAAAAGATACAGCTGCATGTATGTTTAGGTGTGTGGGATTGATGACCATATTTCTAGGTTCTTGTTGGATTGCTGAACAGATCTGTTTGCACTCTCACTGCTTGAGTGTCCACTTTGAGTGCTTTAATTTTGTAACTTGAAAAACTATTTCTAAAAGAACAATATGTAATTTATCAACTAGTGATTTCTTACTGTTTATCTTCTTTTCTTGAAATTCTGAAATATTTCTACCTTTTTTTCTGTTTTTTTTCTCTTTAAATAAAAAAATTTTAAAAATGTCAGCACTTAACATGACTGGGTCATAATAATTTTCAAAAATATTGTGTGTGCTTAAACAATGTGAAAATGCCCTACAATACAATAAATGCATAAAAATATCTGTAGTAACACAAGTGGGGAGAAGCAAGAGAAAAAAAGGGAAGTGAGTAGTAATTGTATTAGTAGCAATCAAATAACACATCAGTACCTTTCATATGATCAGTGCTCTACTCAACACATTGTATGTATCTCAAATGTAATTCTGTGAACATTCTGTGTTAGCTAATGCACTATCTCATCTAGTTTTGGGGAAATAAAGCCACGGAGGGTTAAGTAACTTTTCCAAAGTTTTGCAGCTTGTTTCTGGAAGAACGGGGAGGATTACTGACAGCAGGTGAAATTCATAAGGTGTTCTGTTTCAAAATGTGCTTGGTAATATGAAGTGAAACTAATGGCTAGAATGTATCCAAGGGTAAGAAGGATAACTGGAAATTTCACAAAGAGACCAGATTCTTATGCCTTCAACAAGTCTTGTCTTTCTGTAGAATTGGTGAGGCCTTCAATGAAGTGACACTGAAGAAAGTCTTGACAGCCACTACAGAACTTGTTATTTCTGTTTCCAAGCCTCCTCCAGCTCTTCTCATTCGTGGGTATTTCCTGGTTATCTCTCCAGGCCAAGCCGTTCTCCAAGATATTCCCACTGCAAGGTGCACAGATGCTGCAGATGCTGGAGAAATCCCTGATTAAGCACATTCCGACATCCTTAAAGGTAACAAAGGGAAATGCCCAGGAGAGGGAGGGAGACCTGCTGTGAAAGAGGAGAGAAGGCATCTGTCTCAAGCCAGGCACTATTTTATATGTATTCCATGTAATGTGTGTGGTTTCTCTGCAAGACATTTGCATTTCACAGAGGAGGAAGAAGGGGCTCAGGCATTCACACTGACTGAGAAAATCATTCTCTTGCTTCTTTCCAGCTAATTTTTAATAATAACTTTTGAATTTGCCTAGAGTTTTACTTCAAAATGAGCTGGGATTACATATTAACATTTAGTTACTCATTAAGGTGAACTTTTGAAGCACATTTGCCAAGTCAGAGGTGGACCGACCCTCACGAATTAATGATCATGGGTGTCTTTGTTGTTACTAACAGATCAGTTACTATTTTGACTTAAATTTTTTGATTTCCCAATTCCTCTGAACATAATCCCTCTCAGGTTATTTTGGTACCTTTCTTATCCTTGTACAATTGATTGGAAACCTTAGGATTAAATAAAACAAATGTACATAAATATTTACATCCAGAACTGTGTGAGAACAACTCTATACATTTGGATGCCTACGCTTATTTTACATCAACTGTGTAAATGTTGGAGCATTCCACTCGTGTGTGTGTGTATGTGTGTATGTGTATGTGTGTGTCTTTTTAGAGGAAAACTATTTACAAATTTGTGTACCTTATAAGGTATTTATAGGACATCCTTTCCTGTAAAATGTTATATACAATTCCTATGTAATATTTTAGATAAGATGAATTCATTAAACTTCATCATTCTCTAATAGACTTGTTATTCCTTTATTACAAAGGAGAAAATATAGCATTCTTTTATTTATAGATCAAATAGTTTTACGTTCATTCAGTGGACACAGCTTAATACAGCACTTTGCTGTATTCTTTAATTACTACCCAAGTGATATCATATCAACTGTTCTAAAACTGAAGTCATCTACTTTGGTGGACTCCACTAATATGAATCAATATTATATACTATATAATCACTTTCATCCTACAGTTCTTAATATTCAGGCAGTATTAAGCTTAATATTCAGGCAATATTGGAACAATAGCTCATTTTTCTTGGCTGTTATGTCAGATAGACTCTCTACTGACAGTAACCTGAGTTATTTTATTGGGATTGACTATTTTTAAAAATTCTCCAGCCTAAAAGCTTTTATTCAATGTTCTATGATATAGAATTTTGTAATTTAAATTTCCCTTTATCTCTGTGTTACATGTACTACAAACTTTTTGAGAAAACCCATGGTGATTACCAGTGGTCTTTTCTTGGAACACCTGTGTGTTGAGGTAAAGCATCTCTCTGGCCTCCTCAGCTTTCAGGAAGACTGAACTCGACTCTTTGGTTGTAAATTGAATATGTGCATTTTGCCCTAGTGGTAATATAGAACACTTGTGTGCTAGTTACTTTTAATGGAGTCATAACCTAGAACTCGTGATTATGCAACACTTACTTGAGGCCCAGTTGAGAAAATATCTCCGTTCTTTAAGTACTAGATGTTAAATATACTTCATTAAAGTTATCAACTATAACTGATTCAAATAGTAGTAATTACTCTCCTATGTTTTGCTGTGTTCTCAGTTCAGTGGAAAAAAATAGCTTAATTAGAACTTATTATTATTAATTCCAATTAGCTTTAATTAATTTAGAAATAGTGTCTATCTTCTCTTTCCCCTTGGTCTCACATCAGTAGTTGATGTGGGGTGAGAAGGATGCTGACATCATCCTTAAATCCCTCATTTGCATGATGGACATTATCATAGTGTACAGCATCTGTTCAGTCGTTGGTCCCTGGGATATTTTCATGCTGGTATCGGATGCTCCTTTATGCCTGTAGCTTTCATTAGTACCATGATGGTAGTTACTCAGTCTCACAACAATACAGACTTCTATCATCCATAGGTTTGCTCTCATTCATGTTTATTCTCTCCTCTCTTCCTCTCCCTCTGTCCCAACACCCTGTACAGCGTGGTGCAGGTGGGAATCCAAGACTGTACCCAGGCCGTGAGACTCAAGATTGTTCCCTTGAGCACTAGTTTATGGCCTCTGCTAGCTGATAAGAATTTATTTAACTATCTAGAGAGTAATGTGGGAATATTGGTGTTTTAAACATGTGCATGACTTCTGAATCAGAAATTACCCTTTTGGATAGTCTAAGAAAAGGGTAGATACCCCTGCAAAAATTTTGTCCAAACACAAGGTAGTAGGAATTATTTCATAAAGTCAAAATTTGAATACATTTAAATGGTCATTGATTGCCAAGTAACTAAAAGAACTGTGAAATATCCATATAGTGGAGCCATATTCAACCATTAGTAAGTAAAAATGAATTTTTATGTTTGTCAACACAGAAATAACCTGTAATACATTCAGTGGGGGAAGAGTAACTACTACTGGTCATTTTGTTTTTATAAAGTTTTTCACTATGCCTGAATGGAAGAAAGTCTGGAGAAAGATAATACTAAATTCCAAAATAAAGAAAGGTGCTCCTGGAAATCATTAATTTTACCTGCCTGAATGCTTCATACATTATTATTCACATTTCATGGAAAGGAAAAGTCTTAGAACTGAGTTTTAATAAGCACAGAAATACATGGAGCTTGTTGACCTAAATTATCTATTTGGTTCTTTTCCAGTGTCACAATGTTATAGAAGTGAGCCTTGTCCTGACGAAACAAAGCATTCTGCCATTCTTTCTTACTAAACTACCTTTCTCACTTTGTTGGTGTCAGGTTTATGGGACTGTCTTTCACATTAACCGTGGAAATCCATTCAATCTAAAAGCCCTGGTGGACAAGTGGCCTGATTTTAATACCGTAGTTATCCGCCCTCATGAGCAAGTAAGTGCCAGATATGAAACAAATATGCTACCATGTTTAAATTGGCTGTGTGTCTATTCCTTACTTAGCAAAGCAGTAAAATCTAGAGATACGTCGATCAATCACAGTGGGGGTTAACAAGACCCTGAACACAGGAAATTTACATCCTAGAAGAAAAGATAGATAAAGGAGTAATTTGATATCTGGTATGAACTATGAAAAAATAGGATATGTACAAGCTACAGAAATAGTCCAAGTAAAATATGATTAAACTATGGTGGTTGGAGCCAGAGATTTCAGGATGTTACAGGTTTCATCCCTATATCTGTATGTATATATTTATATGTATATCTACATACCTATATCTACATCTATATCTATATGGCTATCTATATCTGTGTATCTATATATTTATATATCTAGATCTATCTATATAGTCAGGCTGAGAAAGAAGGTTTACATGTTAAAAACAGGAAGGTATGATACAGGACAAAAAGGGAGATTGACTCTAGAGAGCTAAATTACAATGTCAGAATTTCTATATTTCCATATTTTCTTGGGGAAAAGACTTGAAATCAATAAAACATAATAGTTACTACATTTCAGAGATAAAAATTCATAAACTTAAGGCAAAATTAAGATAAAAGGTGAAACAATAGGGTGGAATACGTTTCTCCTGCAATACTTTTCCCATAGAAATACCCATTTGAACAATCACTTATCCATACACAAAAATACCAGGTGAGCTAAGAAACCAAGTGATAAATCACAGCATCTGGTTGTAACACAGTAACAAGAGAACAGAGTGAAAATGGTATAAAGGATACTCCACCCACAGCTTGATGGAACACAGCTCTGTCTACTCAGGGGAAGCAGAGAAAGGTAAAAATAGGATTTTACTTTGAACTCCAATGCTGAGCACACCACACACACACACACACACAGACTCTTTAGCACTCTGAAGAGCTCGGTGTCTCTAAATTCAAGGCAGATTCCCACACAATGAGCTTCCAGCTTTGCCCTAGTAGCTGGTGGCATCTTAGAATCCTAAGCTTCTGGCTTAAGCGGTGGACTCAGTCCCAACTCATACCAATACCCAGCTGGTTCAGTGCCCTGGGGAGGAATGAACACAGGGAAACCTGGCAGTCATTCACTGCTGGTGCTTGCCAGTGCCTCACTAAGCGTGGTTGCCCTGGGCTTCACATGGGCTCCAGCATCACGACTGATGTAGCAATCCTGGGCTTTCTGACTACACCCAACAGCTTGCCAAGAACCTCTGAGTAATTATCTGATTTAGTGCAACCTCTGTCAAAATTGCCAAGATACAGGGTCAACCCAAGTGATCGTCAGTGGATGAATGGAGTTTTAAAATGTGATGTATAAAACCTGGAATACTGCTTAGCCATAAAATAAAGGAATTTTGCAATTTGTGACAACATGAATGTACATGGAGGATATTATGCTAAGCAAGATAAACCAGGCATCAAAAGACACAAATCACTAGCCCTCACTCATATGTGAAACCTACAGCAGGGGATCTCACGGAAGCAGAGAGAAAATGGTAGTTTCCTGTGGTTGGAATGGTTATTGAAGGTTGGGGTAATATTGGCTGAAGGAGGAGTAAGTTCTAGAGGGCTACTGCACAGCATGATGATTATAGTTAAGAACTTTAATTCTTGAAAAATGCAGAGAGAATAAAGTGTTCTCACTACAAAATTTTGAAGTATGAGGTAATGCACATGTTAATTAGCTAGATTTGTTCATTCCACAATGTATATAGAGTCATGTGTCGCGTAATCACTTTTCAGTCAATAAGGGATAGTATAGATGACATTGGTACCACGAGATCGTGTCACCTAGGGACACTGTCTACATTTTAGTTTCTGCAAACACAGTCTATGACATTTTTACAGCAGCACGATCACCTAGCAATGCATTTCTCAGAACGCATCCCCAGTGTTAAGCCACAGATGACTTCTACTCCAACAGACACTGCATTTAAAAACCAAGTACAATTTATGTGATTTAAAAAGTCAACTAGAATTTAAAAACAAGATACAAGAGGAAAACAATAGAACATTAAAATGCACAGAATTGTATTTTAAACAAAATGTAAAATATTTTAAAAGACTAAATTAAGATGTAAAATGAAGTACAGATTAATATTATAATGGAACCAAAACAAAATTATTTGATCTTTTATACCTGATCCTAAACAATAAATGATGTCTCTAATTCTACCTTTGTGGTAATATTTTTCTCTGTCTCCTTTTTCCAAGTAGTCTGTTATTTAGTAATTTGAAGAGGACTTTCTGAATGTGTTTTGTTTCTTCAAATTGTAATCTGTTTGACCATAGTATTTTAAAGACAGCATTTCTGAGTGGCTTTCATCTTGTTTGGTTTTATTATGCACAAATGGAGGCTTTAAATCTAGAGTTACCTGCATCAGGTTTAACAGTGCTGTGTGTATAGCATGTGCTCTGTAAGGATTGAGTTGTAGTCAAATCTGTTCTAGCAACCGAAACTTTCCTTCATCCATTGTCTTTATCTTCCCTATGTTGGGAACAATTGAGATATAAAATACTGACAGAATAGGTGGGCCTTTCTTTGGAACAGCTACTGTAGTACATGGGGAGAGGAGGGGCATTGTTCTGGAATTTTCCATTATTAGTTGAATATTTGAATCTCTGACTTTGATCTTAAGATTTGAGTGATTCAGAAAGAAGTAGAATGCACCAAAGAAATACTAATATTTCACTACATAAGAAATATTACAAAATGATAGAACTAGCATTACAATCAAAATCTATAAGTGATATTTTATTCCATTTTTTCAAACCATAACAGGAGATGACAGATGACCTTGATCATTATACCAATACTTACCAAGTATACTCCAGGGACCCTCGAAACGCTCAGGAATTCCTTGCCTCTCCAGAAGTCATCAATTGGAAGCAACATTTCCAAATTCAAAGTAAGTAAGTGATGGGATGTGTGCTGACTGAGTTTGCGTCCTGATAAAGTCATTGTGACTTAGCTTCCTTCCTTCTTCTGACCACCAGACTCTCAGCCGCTGCGAAGAAGAGAAAAAGACAAAACCATTAACTATTGCAAAGAACTTCTGGCATATTTTGCAGCTATACTGAGAAATCTTAGGGGGATGGGTGCCAGTAGCAGAGCTTTGCTGCTGCCTTCCCTGGACTATGAAAGGCCTGCTGTGCGGTGTATCACAAAGCACCTCACAAATCACCAAGTGTGAAGGCCTGGTCGCGAGCACATCTTCTTGGGCTCAGGCTCCCAAAGATGGCTTCTGCCTCTTCCTCTCTAGCAAAGTGTGTGATCCCAGCAAAGCCACTTACCCTCTTGGCGATCATGCTCTTCACATATAAACATGAGAATAATAATGGCCGCAGGACACTGAAAACACTGATTTTGAATAAGAAGAGTTCTATACAATCCTGGATGGGTCCATTAACTTTTGCTGCATAGCAAACCTCATAATTAAGGGAACCGATCATGAGGGCTCATCTTTGTGAGGCTGGTCTTCTGAGGGGAGAACTCTGCTCCCTCTTTTGGCTTGGTCTCACATACCTGGAGGATGGAGGATGGTGTCTGCTACTTGTGATGACAGTACCACAGCAGGGTATGTCACCAGCAAGCCAGCCTGGGTCTGTGTTTGTGATGTTAGTCTCAAAACAACCAGGAACAAAAAGAAAGAGAAGCCCAAGGTATAAGCATTATTAATCCTCTTCTTGCACTGAATTTGCTCTTTGCATTGGTGAATACAGACATGTAGCCCAAGCTAGACACATTGGTAGGAAAGGACTGTTCCAGGGAATGAATACCAGGAGACAAGGTCAGATTGATAGTCATTTCTGTAAGACTCTATCACATTGCAATCATAGCTCAGTAGAGGTTGGCTACCATTTTTTATATCTCATTGCCTTTGATTGTCAAAACTACATGATTATGTTGTCCAGAAAACTTAGTTCCAGTCTTAATACTGATACTGTGAACATGACCATGAATGAATCCAGGACTGAATATGTTTTCATTTATATCAAACAGGAAATTACACGAATCCTTTCTGAGTGACTAGCTACCCAACAGCAGCGTTACACCTAGTACTAAGGTTTTCTGATATTCCTGCTCGCTCCCCTGCTCTCTTCTCTCTAGAATGTACTTAAAACTATCATGACTCTTTATAAACCCATCTAGGTTCACAATCGGACTTGAACGAGGTGATACAAAATCTTGCGGCCTCTAAATATTACCAAGTCAAACACTCAGAAAACTTCCTCTATCTGGCATCTCAGACAGCTAAGAAACTGGCCCCTTCCCTCCTGGATACAAAGAATTTATCCCCGAATGGTGGCAAGCCCAAGGCTATGTGAGTTTGAGCACTATTGCTCTGTACTGTTCAACCTTTCCACTAAAGCACCCTTCTTCCTTCTCTCCCTAAAATGCATTCTACAGAGTGCTTGACATTTTTTTTTTTTAAAGTGCAGCTCAGACCATGTGCTCACTCTGCTTTAAACAAGCCACCATCTCTATACTTACCAGAAACAAATCAGACCTGGATCTCCCACTTGGACCTTCCTCCTCCTTGTCTGCTCCTCTGACCACACTGGCTTTCTTCCTCTTCCTCGTTCATTGCAAGCTCATCCATACCTCTGCACTCGACCACTGCTGTTTCCTCAGCTGTCTCTCAGGGGATTGAGGTAAAAACAAACATGCATCTTTATATGCATGGACTTTGCTTTTTTCTTTGTCTCTCCACAGCAATGAAGACATGTTTAAGCTCGCACCCCTGGATGTTACCCATGCTACCTTTTTGAACACATTTTGGCTCTTTGGTGGCAATGAGAGGAGCCAGAGATTCATAGAGCGCTGTATCCGGACCTTTCCAAGCTTCTGTCTGCTGGGGCCTGAGGGGACACTTGTGTCCTGGTGTCTAATGGACCAGACTGGAGAAACACGGGTAGCAGGTACTGTGCCTGAGTACCGGAGCCAGGGCCTTGTCTCCTATGTTGTCTACACACTAGGCCAGGCTATGGACAAGCTTGGTTTTCCTGTCTACTCTCACACAGACAAGAGCAACAAGGCCATGCAGAAAATGAGTTACACTTTGCATCATATCCATATGCCCTGTGACTGGAACCAGTGGCACTGTATTCCTCTGTGAGGCTAATGGTGTTGGGTGGGCCTGGATAGTCAAACTCTAATAAACTCTAATCAGCACAAAAGGATAGGGGCTCTTTTGGCTTTTTTTTTTTTTTTTGTGGTGGGTATTGAACTCATGACCTCCTGCTTGCCAAGCAGGTGCTTATGCCACTGAACTAAATCCCCAGCCCTCTTTTGGCTTTGAGTAAGCAGTGTGAATGTTTAACCCACCCACCACGTTCACGTGGTCAGATCACTCATGGCCCTCCCTTGATTGCTCAACTTGAAATAGGCTTCAATCTTCCTGCATGGAGCCCCGTGGAACTGAACTCCCTGCGCTTCTAAGATGTCAGCTGCTGCAAGTGACAAGAGCAAAAGGGCAAAAAGGAAAAGCATGCCTCCTTCCCCACCTTATATTGTATGCCAGCTCCACCGCTGGGTGGGGGCAGCACTCACACAGCCAATCACAGGGCCAGACAACAAACTAGACTCAGCCCCCTCCGTTTGAGGCCTTTGTGTTGGGGGGGAGGGAATCACCCAGACACAAACCATAACATTCTACCCCTGGGCCTCCAAAGAGTCATGCACATCCTTTATGCAAAAGACATTTAGTCCATCTCCAAGAGTTGCCAAACTCCTAACACTTTCAGTATTGCTGAAAAGTTCAAGTTCCA
This sequence comes from Hydrochoerus hydrochaeris, assembly GCA_004027455.1. Classification (NCBI taxonomy): domain Eukaryota; kingdom Metazoa; phylum Chordata; class Mammalia; order Rodentia; family Hydrochaeridae; genus Hydrochoerus; species Hydrochoerus hydrochaeris. Next base: position 53,599 of record PVLA01003156.1, read on the forward strand.
GGTCTCCTCCAAGATCTAAAGTAAAGTGTTAGCTATAACCTCCTATACAAATGAAAACAAAGTTAAACACTTGCAATATACAAGAGTACAACATAAACATTACCACTTGAAAAGGTACAAATGGAGATACAAATGTTTGAAATCAAAACAAGTCCAAAATCCCGCAGGGCCAGCTAAGTCCTAGAGTTCCATTCTCAGCATCTGAAGCAATCTGGTTGTGAGCTCCCAGTCTTAAGTGACTCCACCCCTGTGGCACTTCTGGTGGTTTTAGCTTTCACAGCTTCTTTTCTCTCAGGCTTGTTCTTTCAGGTTTTCTTAGAAGATCCCACTCCTGGTTTTTCCAAATTTTTGTGGTCTCCACTGCACATTTGGTTTCTCACTCACAGCTTCACACACTGGCCTCTCAAAGCCACACTGCCTGGCCTCCCAGGCTCTCTGAAATCAGGTGGGAAGCCTTTTTAACCTCAGAACTTGTGCATTCTCCATGCAACTAAAACCATTGCCATGTGGATGATGCTGAGATCTGCTGCCAGTTGGAGCAGTAGACAGGCTTTCCTCTCTCTTGGCTGTAGAGGTTGAGTGCCTGGACCACTGAGCACTCTCAACCTGATTGTGAAGAACAGCTTCTCTACGCTGCTGCCATTCTGGGACCAGGCGTAGCTTCCACTGCCACTCTGAAACACGGTGCTCTGTGGCTTTCTCCGTGAGGTTAAGTCCTTCACTTTTGCAGTTTTGAGGCTGCAAAGCTTGTGGACCCACTTTTGCTTGTGATACCCTGAAGCCACCTTTTATATTCTCCTCTTCCTTCTCAACGATAGAAATCTCAGCTCTGTCACTGCAGTCCACAACTTTACTGAAGCTTCTTTTCTGGACAAACTCACAATGTTTTAAATTACCCTGCTTGGCTCTTTGCTCTTGGTTCATAACATAAATCTGTCTAAAAGCCTCCAGAAATAGCCATACCACTACTTCAGTGTTTGACTGCCTAAAAATTCCTTCTGCCAGATTAATCCACTGCTCATAATCTTAGTCTCAGGAAAAGTCTCTGGACACAAGCAAAATGCAGACAAACTTTCTGCCAAGCCATAACATACATTGTCTAGAGTCCAACAACTAATGCAGTCCTTTCCCGCAGAAACTTCCTGAACTTGGTCTTTGCTGGTTTTCTGGTCTTCTGTGCTCTGATCAGAATCTCCCATACAAAACAGCCTAAGACATTCCAGCTCTACTCCTTCAGGCAACATCTCCAAACCTTTCCAAACTCTTCCCACAGGCCATTCTTAAAGGCTCTTAAACCACATGGTCAGGTACCATCATGACAACTACTCCACTCCACTGGTACCAAATTGGCTCAGCGAGCAAAGTGGTGTGGCTAAGGGGCAATAATTCATAGCAGTCACAAGCTGCAAGAGCAAAAAGGGCAAAAGAGGAAAGCATGCCTCCTTCCCTGCCTTATATAGTAGGCTGACTACCTGCCCCTGGGTGGGGGCAGCACTCATACAACCAATTCCAGTGCTAGACAATGAACCGCTCACAAATGCTAGACTCAGCCTCCTCCATGACTGCCTCAAGCTTTGGTAGGATACTCAGACACAAACCATAACAGTGGAAAAGAAAGCAAGACAGCAGATTCAGCATCAAAGACTCTGGATGTAGCATTTAAAACAACAGCATTGCAGAAAGGTAAGAGGAGTGTATTAATCACCTAGTGGAGGCCAAGAATCCAAAGTCCAGTGTCTTAATATCGAAACAGCAGGCTATATGAGTGCACAGGAGGGTTACCCTTCTCCCTGAAGGGATTCCCTGTGCTAGTGGTAGTGGGGTGGGGAGAGGCGGAAGGAGCAGGGTCACAGTGACTCTGAAAGAGGGAGAGGGGACTCAGGTATAGAAAACATAAGACCCGCATGAGGAGAGAGATCTGAAGATTTTGTGAGATGAAGAGGACAGCGAAATGCAGCAGGGAAAGAACACTGCTCTGTACTCCAAACACGGCCTGAGAGAGGAGCCTGCCCTGCAGACCACCGAGGGAACAAGTCATCATCGCACCTCGGCTGGCTGAGTCTCTGCTATGTCTCACCACTGACACAGCGGTGTGGTATCACCACAGGATACTGGTTCCCTCGTGGAATTTCTCCTTTACTGAGCTGCAAGCTATACTTTTATTTATACTTATTATCTATTTAGCTATGTCATCTGTCTTTTCCTTTCAATGTTATATCTAAGGTCATGAAATTTTTACCTATATATTTTTTCCAATAGTTTTACTGTTTCAATCTTTTTTTTTTTTTTTTTTGGTACTGGGAATTGAACTCACAACCACGCACTCGAAAGGCAGGCACTTATGCCACTGAGCTAAATCCCCAGCCCCCTGTTTTAATTCTTATACATAGGTCATGAATAATTGTTTGGCTCATGTGTTGTCTGAGGAATGGATTCACCTTCATTCTTTGCACACAGATTTACCCTTGTTCCATAACAATTCATAGAAGAGAACATTGAATGAACTTGATGCACTTGTCAACTTTCCTCAACAGTGTCCATTCCCTGCTGCATTTTGCTGTCCTCTTCATTGCACAAAATCTTCAGATCTCTCTCCTCAACTGTCCTCAGAAACAGTATTCTAGGTACAAGGTGCAGAAGCAGAGTCTACATATTCTAGGGAATATTGAGAGAGAGAGAGAGAGAGAGAGAGAGAGAGAGATATACTAGAGTTGCCAAGTACTGTGGATAGGAAAAGGAGTTACCTACAAAGAAGTTTCATAAAGATTAATTACAAGTGACCACAGTAGTGGTGACATGAATATATAATTGACTGTTTTTAGAACAATATCCTAACTTGTATACATGTTATTATTTGTAAAGGATGCACCAATTAAAACATGTAGAAACATATATGGGATTATTCAAAATGTTCAGCTAAGTCCTACATGTAACTTAATTATTTCTTCCTTAGAAAAAACAGGATGAGGAACTACAGATGCCCTTATGGGAAACTTCTCCAGAGAGCTGTGTTGCTGTAATTCCCTCCGGCTCCCATGTGTACTCTCTGAAGTCCAACAGGCAGCCGGGTGATTTTATTAAAAAAGATTAGACTGTCTGCTGGCATTGCTGGTCATTATCTGTTCCAGTTTTAATATTTGTTAGTATGCACAGACTTTCTTCTGAACTAAAGATTCTCTAGGAATATACAACCATGGATAATGAAAGTGACCAAGATAAAAATTGTATTGACTGACCTCAAAGAAGTCATCAATTACCAAACTGTTTTGTGCATCTTCCTTTCCTTGCAACGCACAAACACAGCTCTGTGAACTACATGGAAGGGAACTTATTTCACAAACAAAGAGGGAGTAAATGAGTTGTTCAAAAATACAGAAGGGTAGACTCATGGCCTGAATTCATATTAGCATTTTTTCTTTAGTATTTTTGCTGGCTTAGAAATTGCTGAACCTTTTGCTTATTACCTGCAAGAAAGCTTCTCTAACAGTATTTGTGTGTTAGTCAGTGGAAGAAGTTCTAACTTCAAGCTCACTGCTCAGAATCTGTCACTAGTTTGGTTCAAGAAGCAAGGTAAGTTTCCATAGTCAATGTATGATTTCAGTGAAAAGTGTAGTCCATGAAAAAATAGTAATAACATAACTACTACAGGTTATTTGAGCACAAAGGTAGAGACTTTGAACAATTTTTTAAATCTCTGACATAAAGCTGCACCATAGATACTAAAATTCGATCATAGAGAGTTTAATGTACTCATGAAACATCTTCATACTGCTTGCTAAAAATATTAGCAAAAATCATCATAGATGCAGCTCTGATTTACCACAAAAGGAATTTGGTTTTTTTTCACTGGCAGCTATTTTATCATAGGAAAAACTGAGCAAAATGACTCTTCTTTCTGTTAAAAAGGCACCTACATGAAGTAGCAGGGTTTGATTTATTTTAATGTTTTCTCTCCAAATTCCATAACCTCATTTTTAATATTATGGGTAAATCTACCCTAGGACACAATAATATGGCTAAAAGCAAGGGCTTTTGATTAGGGTAATACTGGGTTTAAATAATGAATTTAGAATCTTCCTCACTCTGACTGTGGAATTTTACAATACCACTGAACTTCACAAATAATCAATTGCCATTACAGTAGAAGGAAATAACAATGCTCATTTTATGCAAATACAGACAGATATAAATATGCAGTCACACAAGTGTCTTATTGCATGTTGTGGAACATAGAATTAAAGGTGGGTGGGTGTGTCATTATGGGCTAGCTTGCCAGATAAACATACAAAAGGAATAGGAGAAAAAAACAAAAAGTGTAGTTGGCGGAACATGAACACACTCAAAAAAGTCTACAATTCAAATAAAACTATTTAAAAGGATTTTTGCTGTATTAGACAAGATTCAAATGAAACACTCTTCAACACAGCCTTTTCAACAAAATAGGTCTTAAGGCTAAAAGTAAACCACAAACTCTGACCTTTCAACCCTCAATATTTGTGATTCAGGATCATATGACAGGATCATAGTGACAAAGACTTTTCCAGTCAAGGTGAGATATTTCAAGAAAGATGTTCACAAAATAACAGCTCCAGGAAATGAACCAAGCCTCCAGCCAGCAAGGGCGTGTGTGAACAGAGTGTGGATTATTCATGGGTATGTAAAATCTCGGTGATTTTAGGGTGGGAAGGAAGTAATTTGAAGTATGAGGTTTCAGGACCAAACTTGCTGTGCACTGAAGCCCTGTTTGTCACTTCTGTCCTCTCCTGAGCCATCACTGCACCCCTGCAGTGACAGGACAGCTGGTGGTCATCCAGCATTGCCACACACAGAGCATGTGACTATTTTTAAAAACTAGATTATTTTATTCAACGCTTACAAGAATACCTTGAGGTAAGGTCACTACCATATTAGTTTTGCCTGTGAATAAAATCTAGTTCAGGGAAGATCGGTTAGGACTATAGGCTATCAGGTCTTCAGTGTGGAGCTGACCTGTAGCTTGTCTCAGACACTCAGCTCTGTGCATGAGACTGTGCCCCAATAGAGCCACCAGATTGGTCATCTAGGCCCTGCTGTCTCAGTATTCTCCATATTTGTGGTCTCTGTGAAATCCCAGCACTGAGCTTGGGCCATCAGGGATAATCAATAACTGTAAAATGCAACTTCATTTAAAATTTAGTTAAGACCATAACAGTAACCATTCTGTCCAGATCACAATCCCACAGATTAGTTTGCCAATTAATACCTAGGTGGACATGATTATATTACTCAACTTCTTGTGCTTCACAATCTAAGAGAAAATAGCAGTTCCTCTCTTTTATAAATTTATTGAGAAATTGGGAGACATAGTTGTCAAAGTGTTTAGTGATGTTCTCGAACATAAGTTAGGGAAAAGTCTGTGAATTTACTAGGGTGGGAAGAGATGACGAGGTCATCATGTTAGATAATTTGTTACATTTTCAAAATCTTGGTTTACAATTTTACAAGAATTTAAAAATGGAAAGTGGCTCTCTGAAGACTTCATTTAACAGGCTGAGGTTTTATAGATAATATGCTAAATTTTATTTAATTCATGTCTAGTTATGGTAAATCTTGAAATGCATATTAGTGCTGTAGTGGAATAATGCCTGTGAGATAAAAGCATTTCAATCATGCAGTCATTACACATTTAATGCTCTGTTCCTTTATCTTTTCTATAGATGTCTCCTGATTCCCAAATAACATTGATGGAGAACAGGACAGAAGCGACAGAGTTCATTCTCCTGAGCCTAACCAACACCCCAGACCTCCAAGTCCTTCTCTTTGTATTGTTTCTTTTCATCTACCTCATCACTGTAGTTGGGAACTTGGGGATGATCCTGCTCATCCTCGTGGACTCTCGTCTGCACACTCCCATGTACTTTTTTCTCAGCAACCTGTCCCTGGTGGACATCTGTTACTCCTCAGCTGTCACACCCACAGTGGTAGCTGAACTCCTGTTGGGAAACAAGATCGTTACCTACAATGCCTGTGCAGCTCAGATGTTCCTGTTTGCAGCCTTTGCCACTGCAGAAAATTTCCTGTTGGCAGCTATGGCCTATGACCGCTATGCTGCTGTGTGCAAACCCTTACACTATACCACCACCATGACCACAAGCATGTGTGCATGCCTGACTCTGGGCTGCTAAATTGGTGGCTTCTTGAATGCCTCCATCCACACTGGGAACACATTCAGTCTCTTCTTCTGTAAGCCCAGTGTGGTCCATCACTTCTTCTGTGATGTTCCAGCAGTCATTGTTCTCTCCTGCTCTGACAGACACGTCAGTGAGATGGTTCTTGTTTATGCAGCAAGCTTTGTTATCTGCTCCGCCCTCCTTGTTATCTTGGTATCTTACATGTTCATTTTCGTCAGCATCCTAAAGATGCATCCAGCTACAGAGTACCAGAAGGCTCTGTCCACCTGTGTTTCTCACTTCACTGCCATCTCCATCTTCTTTGGCACTCTTATCTTTATGTACCTGCAGCCCAGCTCCAGTCACTCCATGGACACAGACAAAATTGTGTCTGTGTTCTACACCATGGTCATCCCCATGCTGAACCCCATGGTCTACAGCCTGAGGAACAAGGAAGTCAAGAATGCATTCAGAAAGATGGTGAAGACAAAATACTTTCTAGGCATGTGAGTTTAACGTTGTAGAATACCCTAGCTTTATTCTTGTTTGGTTTTCTTCAAGCTCTTAGTGACATTTTAAGGACCACATTTTGTGAAATTCTGGAATGGAGGCTTTCCCCTCTTCAAATGTTTATTTTTTTAAGAACAGGGAAGCACTGTTAGAAATGTAGTGTCTGAAGGAGAACACAGAAGAGGCAAAACCAAGTGTATGAATTCTGCTTGTCGAAATACTGATTAAGGGGGTAATTTTTTGCTCTTCTTGCGTGGATTTCTTTGGCCATATGTCACTACAGACAAACATGTAAAATAGGAATGGATGTGGTCCATGAACAGAAACCATCTAGGGACCCATGTGAGCACATACACATGGGACCAGAAGGTTGAGGTAAAGGGAAGGTGGCTAATATTTAACAAAAATAATTTACATGTTTAATCCAGACAGTAAAATATAAAATTATGACTCATGTTTATACTTTGTTGAATAACTTCTAAGGATTCTCATTTGATATACTAATAGCCTTAAATGTGTGTGCTCATTCTGTTCACATATTTTATGAAGAGATACAGAATTTAAGTAAATCTTAAATGAACTTAAGTATATCTTAAATTTCCTGTCTTGGCTACGGTCATTTTGTAGAGTATCCATTTTCACTTTGCACTTTTCAGAAGGCTGAATTAGCCATATCATAACGAAGTGAGGGGGGAGATAAAGGCATTTTAAGATCTATGACTATGTGATTACTGACATCTACACTATTTAAAAATGCTCTGAGATGTTAGCAGTGTTCTACGTTTTCCCTCTCTGCAAGTACTTGGAGGTACTAATGTTCATTACTTCTAAATTTGGTTGAGTTATGTCACCTTACTGTCATACCTACTGTCTTTTGCCCCATGCCAGCCACACTGGTCTTGATACTTATTCACAGCCTCACATACCTTCCTGCCATAGATCCCTTGTGGGGAAAGTTCCCCTCTGGAGAAGGGCTGCTCGTTTCATCCAGGTCCCTGCTTCAAGTGTGATCCTATCGTGCAGCCTTCCTGACATCCGACAGGTCACTCACTTTCCCTCCCCAGGTGTGGATCAGTATGGTTCTGGGTGTGAAAGGTCCACTGGAGGGTTGTTGCCAAAATGACATAAAAGGAGAACTGGAGGGGAACATAGGTGCTGCTGGTTTTCCTGGAGAAACTCGCTGAGGCTTGTTTTCCTGATGTCCTTGTCAGTGGAGCTCAGGGACAGCTGCTGTTCTCTTTTGGGAGCTCTGGTCTTCACCTTGAGCATTGGCTTCTTGCCACCAGTTCAGATCCCTCAGTCTGCTGACACAAATTCTTCCTCCCACTGGTGCAAACTTTCTAGCTTCCTTCACTGGCCTTGGGGCCTTTCCAGGGCAGATGCTTGATGCGGACTTGCATGAGATATGGCTGTGGGCTCTCGGCCTCTGGCTGGACCCCTGGAGGGCATTGCTGTAGGATCCAGGGCCTCAGCCAGATTCTTTGCATCTCTAGCACATGGGCAGGTCTCTTTTACTCTTCTGCGCTTGATTTTGTGAGTGAATAATATAAAAGAATCCTATAAATTTTGTTTCCTGTATTAAATATTTTCCCTTAAACCACTGACTGCATCATTTAGCATAAGCAGTGCATGGGCTGAGGCTATAAAGGACAGATAGGAAAATTCCCACACATATGTAGACATGCATGTGCGCACACTTATGCTTATTTCCATGTCTCATTCTCATGTGGAGAGTAAGATAATCATGACTTCATGCTAATCCCTTTCTCTCTAAGCCTGTTCCACAAAAAATTTGTAACTTCCTTCGCTGAGATTCAGAAACTGGGCACTTGACATCTCCTATTCATAGATATTTGACTCCTACATACAAATAAAGCAATTTGACAACTGTTAACTAGTATTTGATGAGAACCACTTCTAGCCATGTAAGTATGACATTTGTGCATATTCCTTTATTTTTAGATTTAAATTTCCTGATCACCACAGTGTTTTCTGACATTACTTAGGTCAACCATCCCCTCCTGTTTCTCTTCCCTGAGGTAAAGTAATACATCTGAAAAACACTTAGATTGTGCATCATGATTTTAGAAGGGAAGCTTTCATTTTTGCCATTTAATATGATGCTGGCAGTAGGTTTGACCTAAGTGAGTTTTATCACATTGAGATAAGATCCCCTCCGTATCTATTTTCTTCAGTGTTTTCTTTTTCTTTCATCATGAATGGATACTGGGTTTTGTCAAAGACTTGCTCTGTGTCTATTGAGATGATCATGTAATTTTTGTCTTTGTTTTTATTTATGCAATGTATCATTTTTTACATAATTAGAGAATTTCATCCATTTACATAACTTGCATTCAAGGTTATTAACAATAGTTAGGAAGTCAGTAATGCCACTTTTTCATTCTTTTTTTTTTTTTTTGGATGAGGGTTGTTGACTCTTTATTGTCTTTGAAATCAGGTGATTTTTCTGTATCATCATTTATGGAAGGAACTATCATTCCCCAGTGTATGTTTTTCTGGACTTTTCACTAATCAATTGCCTGTAGATGTGTAGAATTATTACTGGAGGTTCCATTTTTGTTCCATTGGTCTGTGTTGGTTTGTATGCTAGTACAGTACTGTGTTCTTGGATATGATAACCGTAATATGCTGACATCTTTTTGCATTGATTATCGCTTCTACTCTTTCTCTTTTGGTGTATTTGTCTTTTTTGTTGAAAAGAGTTTCTTGTCAATAGTATATTGTCAAGTCTCTCTCTTTTTAAAAAATCCATTCAGCTTACCTGTATCTTTTAATTGGTGAATTTAATCTATTTACATTGCAGGTTAATATTGATATGGGAAGACTTACTCCTTGCATTTCAGTTTGTTAGTTTTGGTAATCTTGGAGATTTTGAGTATCCTTTGTTCTTTTTTTTCTGTCTTGTCTCTTACTTTGTGGGCCGGGTGGTTTTAGTGTTGATAAGATTGATTATTTTTCTCTTTTGTTTGCCCTTTACTGGGTTCTAGCGATCTGTGCATTTTCACAGTGATGATAATCGTTCTTTCCTTCTGAATGGAGAATTCCCTTAATCATTTGACAGGCTGCTCTAATGGTAGTGAATTCTCAATCTGCTTGTCTTGGAAAATATTTATTTCTTCTTTATTTCTGAAGTATAGCTTTTCTGGGTGATGCATCGTTGTTTTGTTTTGTTTTGTACCAGGAATCGAACTCCAGACCCCATGCTTCTGCTTGTCAGGCAGGTGCCATGCTGCTGAACTACTTCCCCAGCCCTGGGTAATGTATTCTTGGTTGGAAGTTTTCTTGTTTCAGAACTTCAAAAGCATTTTCCTGAAGCTAAAAGGAGAAGAGACCCTTGGGTGAAGACAATGTAGTATGAAATCAGAACAGGAAGTGTTTTCCTGTCTGGATGGGATTGTTCTGGGCCTTCCTTCCAGGGAGAACCTCCTAGGCTTTAAAAAAGCCTAAGCAAACACAATCTCTTCTACATTGGAAGGACAGCCTATGGCAGGGTGCTATCTCTTATGTAACCACATGGATGCTGACCAAAGCTGTGCAAGCAGAAATATATGTGGATCTTCCTGGCACTCCCAGACATTCCAGAATAATGCGGAAATCTGGTCAGAAGGTGCCCCCACCCTGAGACTGAGGTAACTTTCCTATAATCTCTGCAAAGTGGAAGTTTTTACCTTACTTTTCTCCTTTCCCTCATTCCAGTTTCTGTTTCCTTTTGAAAAAATGTTTCTGTTCTTATAATGTCTATTGTACATTTTGGATCTTATTTACTCTTTCAGCTTCTCATACTAGATAGACAATATAATGTTTGCATGAGTGTCTAATTTATTTCTCTTATGAGTATAGTTTCAAGTTGCATCCCTTTACCTATAAAAATCCCAAGTTTATCCTTCTTTATATCTGAGTAGTATTCCACTGTATAAAAATACCACACCTTTTTTATCCATTCTTCAGTCAATGGGAATTTGGGTTGTTTCCAAGATCTAGCTATTACAAATTGTGCTGCTATAAACATGGGTGCACATATATCACTGCAGTATGGTGTTTTTAACTTTTCTGGGAAGATACTCAGAAGGGAATAGCTGGATCAAATGTCATCTCCATCTCTACTTTTTTGAGAAATCTCCACCATGATTTCCACAGTGGTTGTACCAGTGTATACTCATGACAACAGTGGAGAAGTGTTCCTTTTTCCCCACAGCCCCTCCAGTGATTATCATTAGTTGATTTCTTGATGATAGTCATTCTTTCATCAAGAATCTCAGTGTTGTTTCATTTGCATCCTTTGAATGACCCGTAATGTTGAACATTTTTTCATATATTTATTTGCTGCTTGTGTGTGTTCATCTCAGAGGACCATTTTTGGATTGAGTCTTTAAATTTGGTAGGATTGATTTTTTTTGAGTTCTTTCTATGTTCTCGATGGTAATCCTTTTTCTGAGGAACAGCTGGAAAACATTTTCTCCCATCTTGTGGGTTGTCTCTTTATTCTTTCTCTTGCTGTGCAAAAGCTTTTTAATAAGATGAGATTCCAGTTGTTGACTCTTTGTGATAGTCCTTTTTCATTAGGGATTTTGTTCATGAAGTCTTTACCTACACCAATGTTTTTAAGAGTTTTACTTACTCTATCTTCCAGCAGATTTATTGTTTCTGTTTTATATTTAGATCTTTGGTCAGTTCAAATTTACTTTAGTAAATGATGAAAGATATGGGTCCAAATTTAATGTTTGGCATGTGTAGAGCCAGTTTTTCCAGCATCATTTCTTTAAAAGGCTATCTTTTTATTAGTGAATGTGACTAGCACCTTTGTCAAAGATAAAGTGGTTTAGTGTGTCTGGATCTGTTTTTGCACCTTCTAATCTCTTCCATTGGTCTTCAGGTCTGTTTTTTTGCCAGTACTACACTGTGTTTACCACAGTAGCTTTATAGCATAATTTCATGTCAAGGATCGTGATGCTCCCTGTCTTGTCTTTGTTGCAAAGGATTGCCTTTGCTAGTCTTGGTCTCTTCTGGTTCCAAATGAATTTTAAAATTGCTTTTTCTAATTCTATGAGGTAAGTTATTGGAATTTTGATTGGGATTGCACTGAATCTGTGCAACAGTTTTGGGAAAATGGTCATTTTCATTATATTTGTTCTTCCTACTGAAGATCACAGGATATGTCTTCATTTTCTAATATGTTTTTCAGTCTGTGGCCATACCACCCTGAACATGCCCAATCTCATCTAATATATTCTTCAGTCTCCTTTTTCAGAGTATTGTAGTTTTCAATGTAGAGGTATTTTATATCTTTCATTAAATTGATTCCTAGGTATTTCATTTTTTGGATGTTATGGTGAAAGGTGTTGTTTCCCTAATTTCTCTGTCAGTGAGTTTTTTATTCCTGTACAGGAAAGTTATTGATTTTTGAGTGTTGACTTTGTATCCAGCTATGCAATGGAATTTGCTTATTAAATCTACCAGTTTTTTAGTGGAGTTTTTTGGGGCTTCTATATAGTGTACCGTGTCATCTATAAATAATGTTAGTTTAACTTCTTCCTTTCCTATCATTATTCCTTTTACTTTTTTCTCTTGTCTAATTGCCCTGGTTAAATTTTCCAGGACCGGGAGGAAGATTCCAAGCTAGTGGAATGCTAAGCAGCAGAGAAGATAGCTTCTCTGAGAATTGCCATTCAGTCCTGGAATATAGCAATGTGAGGAAAACAAGAAGGAATAAAGTGGGTTCCCTGAACTCAGGAAGGATCTGAAGCATGAGTTGAAGCCCACAGAGGGAATAAATGGAGAAACTTCAGTGAAGAAGAAGGAGGTAGCTGGCAGCTCCTTCTCCCTTAGGGTGGACTTTCTGCACAAGAGGAGCAGTTGAAACCTGCACTTGTGTGGTGATGGTGACAGCTGACAACCCCAGAGGCCTCTATAGAGAGACGTGACAGTGGAGGGAGCAGTGAAGATGGAGGGAAGCAGTAGACATAAAGGACTACACTGGATTTTGGTGAGTGCAGAGGCCTCAGTCTTCCTGTAGGAGAGAGCAATTGGAGCCATCCTGGAGATGGCCAGCCTGAGATCAGAACTCAGATGTGTGGCTGTCTCCATTTAGTGTCTCCCAGCAGGGCTCAGGCCCATGGAAGGAGTTCGGGAGGCAGTAAGCCAAATGCAACTGACTGGTCTTCATGAGAAAGTACAGGCTTACTGAAATTATTCACTACCCTGCCAGAAAGTTACTGCTGGCTTGCTGGGATATATCAGCATGGTCAGGACTCTGTCTCCAAAGTTGTCTGCTAGTGAAAGAAGAGATAAACGTAGATGAAACTGGAAATGGAGTTTTTTCTTCTCTTTCCTCTCTCACATTTGTTTTTCATTTTTAGTTTTTCTTTTGTGTTCTTTCTCCTTCATGGTTTGATCTTTTTATGTAACTGTGAAAAACATGGTTTCTAGCCTTTCTGTGGTCATGGTTCTTTTCTGTTCTTTTTATCTCTTTCTTCACTCTCTTCAGTCTTCTACACTAATTTCCCCAAGTGAGCGTGATCTCCCTTTGTCTTCCAACCTTACTTCTAATCTCTTCCTCTTCTTCTAATTCTTTATTATCTCCTTAACCTATTTTCAATTTTGACCCCTGAGGGCCTAATTGATGTGATTATTCTAAGCAGCTGTTGGTTCTGGTATTCCATAATTGAGATTGACTAAGGGAAACAGAAAATATTGTGGCACAGTGCCAAAGGACCAGAGACTGAGCCAAACAAAAATCAACTTCTCATCTCCAGCAAAATGAAGAGGTAAAATCTTCCAACAGACTCAAAACCCCAAAACCAGCTGTATGTGGAAGACACCTTAGAGAAGCAGTCATCACCTAGAAGTCCTAAATGCTAGCGATAAAGCAACCCACCATAGGCAAGTTACAAGCATCACTCCAGGAACTGGACTAAAGAAAAAAAGAAAGAAAAGAAAAGGAGAAGACACTTAAACAAAATGCAACCCCCAATATCCAGAGGGCAGTGAGGTGAGACAATCCAAAAGCTTCTCACCAGGCTTTCTGAAGTGGTAACAACAAAGCAATTGAAGGAGGCTTAGGAAAAAATAGAATCAAAAATAATCTCAAAGATCCTGTCCTCACATTGTTTCAATCTGCTGCCAATGCTTTCAAGGGATTTTTTTTAAAAAATTCTTTTTATTTAAAGAGAAAAAAAAACAGAAAGCAAAAATATTACAGAATTTCAAAAAAAGGATAAACAGTAAGAGATCACTGGTTGATAAATTACATATTGTCCTTTTAGAAATAGTTGTTCAAGTTACAAAATTAGAGCATACAAAGTGGACATTCAGGCAGTGAGACTGAAAAGAGATCTGTTCAACAATCCAACAAGAACTTAGAAGTATGGTTATCAATCTCAAGGGAATTTTTATTCTCCTGGATATCTGCTTGAATCTGTCTTATGGATTCTATTTTTTCCTATGGTGAGCATTCATAGCTTCCATAATTTTTTAAAAATCTGTATCTGCTCTAGAGTCATGAAGCATGGTTTTCTTTGTGGACATCATTTCTGCATTTATCTGAGAATTTATTTCTGATTTGATTTTTCTAGATCCTCATTGAATTGCTTTGTTGTTGCCACTTTAGAGAGGTCATGTGGGAGGCTTTCAGACTGTCCAACCTCATTGACCCCTGCATTTGCCTTTAGTAAACTGGGTGGCTAAGGTCGCATCTTGTTTATGTGTCTTCTCTTTAAGTTTAATTCCTGTGGTAATGCTTGTAAATTGTCTATGGTGAGTTGCTTTATTGCTTGTATTCAGGACTCTTAAGCAATAACTACTTCTCTGAAGTGTCTTCCAGGTGTATCTGAGTTTTTAGTTTGAGTCTGTTGCAAGATCCTACCTCTTCCATTTGTAGAAGATGAGAAGTTGCTACTGGCTTGGCCCAGCCCTTGGTTCTTCGGCACTGTGCTTTCTATGACCCACAGTCAAACTCAGTCTTGGAATACCAGGAAAAATAACTATTTAGAACAATTATGTCACATTTTTGCTAACATGATACCAATAGTAAAAATAACAGCATCAGACACAGCTTGGAAAATTATGAACTGAGGTAACCATTAATTTGTCATCTTTAACCATCTGAGCTAGATTTGTGGTTATATAACAAAATCTAAAACAAAACATAAGCCTTTAATATGTCAATTTTACCCTTTATGTTTAAAATTTAAAGGGGTTAGGAATAAAATAGAGAAGTGGAATAGAGGAAGAAATTAGAAGTAAAGTTGGAGCCCAAAGGTGGATCATGCTAACTTTGAGAACATGGTACAGAAGACAGGACAGAAAAAGAGAAGGAAGAGGTATAAAGAAAAATGGAACAGAACCACAATCACAAAGAGGCTAGAAACCATGTTCACACTCACGGAAAAGCAAGACGAAACAATGCATGACGGAGAAAAAAGCAAAAGACAAAAACAAAACCACCACCACAACAATAACAAAAAATAAACAAAAGAGAAGAGAGACAAAATGTCCACTTCTGGGTTTGTCTCTCTGTTATCACTGGTTTGACAGTGTTCCATGACAGAATCCAGATCCATATTGATTTATGCCAATAAACCAGCAGTAGCTTTTGGTGGGATCCTGGATAATCTCTGTGAGTCTGCACTTTCTGGCCAAGACCAGACTCATTCCATCTGCAGCCATCCACACACCTTCCACAGGCCTGAGAACAGTTGGGAACCACTAGATGGAGCCAGCAGCTGCTCTGAGGTCTAAGCTCAGCTGGCCCCTCTCCAAGATGGCTACTTACCAGTCACGGTCCACTCTGTGGGGCAACTGAGCCCTCAGCAATCACTGCCAGATAGTGCAGTGCTGCACATCAACTGCTCCCCTCCACTGCTGTGTCCCTCTGTGGAGGTCTCGGGTTGCCAGCAGTCATTGTGTGCCCACAGGTTTGGGTCACTCCTCTTGTGCAGTGGGTCCTGTCTCAGGCAGAAGGCACCACCTGTGACCTCCCTCTGTGTTGATGTTTTTCTCTTCACTCCCTACATGGACTTCAGTTCACACTTCAAATCTTTCCTGGGTTCAGGGGACCCACTTCCCTTCTTCTTGTCTTCCTTGCACTGCTATGTTCCAGCATCTGGAAGGTGGCTCTCAGAGGGGCTCTTTCTCTGCTGTTCACCACTCTGTCATGTTGGTGCTTCCTCCTTCAGGTATTTCTGTCTTCAAGTTCTGAAGTCATTTCTTTTGCTTGGTCTAGTCTGATGTTTAGGTTCTCATCTGTATTTTTTATTTTGATTTATCAAGTTTCTCATTTCCAACATTTCCTATGATTTCTTATCTCTAGTGTATTTTCTACTATCATAAATTTTTTCCCCAATTTTATTGAATTGTCTATCTTTATTCTCTTGGAGATCACTGAATTTCCTTGTAATCATTCTTTTGAATTCTTTACCATGCATTTTCACCTGTATTATCTCTTTTGGTGATCAAAGTTAAAGAGCTGTTATATTCATCTGTAGATGTCGTGGGACTTTGCTTTTTGTACCGCTTATGCATATATTGATATTTGCACACTTGGAAGATCAGTTCTTTGTACCAGTTTTGTAATGTCACTTTTGAAGAATACTCTTATGGTTCCAATGAGGTGCCAAGTGTAGTTTTTCTAATTTCTTCAGCTGTAGATAATGACTCTTATACAGGCTGTATAAGAGTTCAGTGTCTTTAAGGGATATGCAGGGGTGACTAAACTCAGCAGCCCAGAGTCATATGATGCACATAATGGGGTGAGGTATTGGGCGTATAGCTGCTGGCCATGGGGGAAAGCAGCTCTGGTGTGTGTGGGGAAGGCATACAAAAGAAACCTTAATCCCAAAGATGGTGTGTACTCTAAGGTAAGTAGCCAGCAAGGGGCAACAGGGGAGGTGAAACCTCTGATATCAGCAGTGGCCCAAGCTTAAGTTTAAAAGGTGATGTTTCAATATATGTGTGCATTGCATAATTATATATTTGTTAATTATATCTCAATAAAAGTGGAAGAATAGAATTTCAGAAAGAGTATTTAAAAATGTCATGAAATCTATAGCGCTGTTTTGAACAGATATAAAATAATTTAGTTCTAATTTAACTGTCATTGTGTTATGCTTTATTTTCCTAATCAGATTACGAATTCTTAGACCATAGGAAAGATGTCTACTATCCTTTAGTCATAGCTCATAGTAACCCAGAGACCTGATCAGGGTCTTCTGAGCTCCTGTTCTCACACTGGCCTAATCTGCTTCAAATACTCAGTGGAGTTTTTATCCTCCTGGATGTCTGCTTGAATCTTCTTTAAGGCTTCCATTTGTTTCCTATGTTGTGCTTCCATAATTCACTGAATCTCATCTGTTTATTTGTCTGTGCTCTAACATCACTAAGCATGGTATGTATTTGGGTAATCACTTTAGTTATTTGAGAGATTATTTATGATTTCACTTTTTTCAGAGCCTCATTCAATTGCTTTGTTACCACTTGGGAGAGCCCTGGTAGGGGGCTTTTTGGATTTTCCAGCCACATCACCCGCTGGGTTTGCCTTTGGTGAACTAGGTGTCTGAGGTTGTGTCCTGTTTAAGTGTCTTCTCGTACCTTTTCAACAGAATGCAAAACAGTTATATACAATATATAAGACTGCAATATATCAATTCTGCCTTCAAGGGTTAAGATTCAAAATGGATTAAAGAGAAAACAGAAAAGTGGGAAAAAAGAGATTGTAACTAGGTTGGAGAACAAAGATGTATCCCAGCAACTTGGGGAAACTGATAGGGAAAACTGAGAAAAAAGAGAGCAGGAAGAGATAAAAGGTAGAACAGAACAAAACCACACTCATACTCAAAAAAAAAAAACAGAAAGGGAAATAAAAAAGCAAACTGAATAAAACAAACAAGCAAGAAAAAAAACAAGAAAACAAAACAAAACAAAATTTTAAAAAATACTCCACTTCCAGAGTTGACTCTGGATGCACTAGTAGACAGTCTGTGGAGGCAGCGTCCCAAATCATGCCACCATATCCCTGCAAGACAGGAATTGCTTTATGATGGAGTAGCAGACAACCTTAGGAGGCCTGTCCCAAGACCAGACTCATTAGGCTCGCTGCAGTCCAAGCAATTGCCACTGAGTCTGTGCCCAACTAGGAGCTGCTGGAGGAAGCTGGCAACAATTCTGGTTCTGGGTTTATCCAGCCTGACTCCAAAATGGCTCCCGACTAATTGCTTCTTCCTGCAGGAGGACAGAGTCCTCTGCACTCACTACCAGCCAGTACAATCTTCCATGTCTGCCACTCCCCTCCACTGCCAAGTCCATCTGCAGAGGCCTCCAGGGTTACCAACCATCACCTTCACTGTGACTGCATGTCCCCAGGTTCCAACATCTCCCCTCACACAGTGGGTCTGGATCTGGGTGAAGTCACCACCAGCTGCAGCCTTCTTTGTTGAAGTTTTTCTTTTTACTTTCTCTATGGCCTTTGATTCAGACTTCAGACTCTTCCTGGGTCCAAGGGATCTGCTTCCTTCTTGTCTTCCTCATGATGGAATATCCACACATCTGGATGGTGTCTCTCACAGAGGCTGTTTTCTCTGCTGCTTACTACTCTGTAATCTTCCCGGAAGTCTCTAGTGTTGATTTAAATTATCAGAAAAGAAAATTAGTTTAAAATATTTTAATATATTAAAACTGTGTCAATGTTTTGTTTTTAAACTTAATGTTTCTAAACTTAATATTCCATATCCTTATGTTTTTATGTCTTATATATTGAATATGTCTAATCAAAAATTTATATGTTATTCAAGGACTGACAATACACTAATGTCTATATTTTCTTCTCTTAATATTTTTCAACATACATGTGTGTGTGTCTGTGAGTGTATGTGTGTCTGTGAGTGTGTGTGTGTGTGTGTGTGTTGTAGTTAACTTGATTCATGGTTCCTTAGAACTGTGACAGGCTGTGAACTCATAAATTTTATTTTCTCCTCCTTGTGCTGGGCATGGACACTGCATCATGTGTTTTCTTGTTGTTATTATTACTTTATAATATCCCCAATACTCATTTTCTCTGTTTGAATTGTTCTCCATAGATACCTGTCTGTTAATGGGAAACCTAGATGCAGGGTTCTCATTGTGCTTTGTCAGATGTCCCATTTGCATGGCTTCTTTGAGTGTCAGTCTAGCTCACTAAGGGAACATCATACTTTTGCTGTTGTTTTTAGTTTTCACTGGATGCATGTGTGCAACCACGCTTGTAGCAAAAGCCCACAGTATGCAGTATTGTGATAACACCGAGCTTTGTCCTCACACTCCATTTACCTCTTGTGCTTTTGTCATCTTTTTGAAAGATGCTTCTCAATAAGTCAGATTTGCCTCTGGGGATGTTTGACTGACACTGGTTTTTGGATCTCAAGGACATGGCAGTCTGCAGAGGCGGTATGGCTGCTTGCACCTATGCATCCTGCATCTATGGCCAGGGATGCTATAGGTGCTAGAGTGCACAGGAAATTCTCTCTGAAGTCGGAAGAAAATCTAAGTAGGGCTGGATATCAGGAACTGTTGATTGGGATGCAAATGAGGTAATCCCTGTGCAAAACAGTATAGAGGTTTCTCAAAATACTAAAGATACTGTAGTTTCTTAGTGGTGGTATAGGGAGAGTCACCAACAGCAATGTAGTCCCAAAATGTATACCGGCATGCATTAAAAATATGTCAGTTAAAATGAATGTGCTTTTAAAGAATGAAATTCTGAAACGTGGGAAAAAATGAAGTGAAAATTTTAGAAAACCCTTAGGTTTTGGCCAATTTTATCCATCGTTGGAACTGCTGTGGATTAAGCCCTCTTCCCGCGCTGCCGAGTCCTTAAAGGTGAGACTGGAATGTTCTTCAGAAAAAAAGGACCATTGAGTGCCTACTAGAGAATGAGAATGAGAAGAAGTTTAAACTGTGCACCTGTGCTTTGGCAGGTGCTCTCTCATATGATGACAATGTGGTCCACATTGACTCTCTCAAAGCGGGGCCATTACCACTCCTGTCCCAGAAAAGAAAACACGTCCCAAAGTGAGACCTACTAAATACTAAACAATGGCAAAATAGTGCTTTCTGCTGACTCATTATTTACATTAAGAAATGGTTGACAACAACAGTAGAAATTTCCCCATGTATACCTTTTAAAGGTTGATTTCAATAGACACTAATTTTAAAACATGTGTATCCATGAGAGATTAATTACTACACATCTGTAAAGTCAAATCCTATTTCATAAAACTCAACAGATCTTGTATTACTTGTAAAAGAGACCCAGAAATGACTATAATCTATTCATTATATCATTATATCACTACAGCAACATTTATTGGAGAAAGATTGGATTTATGCATATCTTTTACTTATTTTCCATTTTTAACTTTTGGGCAATTGCTAAAAGTAGTAACATTTATTTTTTTTATTTTAAAGAGAATAATACAAAACCAAACAAAACAGAGGAAAGCTAATCAGAACAGAAAAATGAAAGCATTACAGAACTTCAAAACAAGATAATAGGAAATCAACAATGGCTGCCATAATATTACCTGTTTTCTTCAAAATAGCTTTCCATACCATTTGGACATAATAAAATCAAGCAAAACAAAACAGAATAAAACCAATCAAAACAAAAGAATGAAAGTATATTTTAAAGAGAATAAAACTAAACAAAATAAAACAGAATAAAGCCAATCAAAACAAAAGAGTGAAAGTGATACAGAATTTCAAAATAGGATAATAGAAAATCAGCAATGGCTACCATAATACCTTTTGTTATCTTCAAAATTGCTGCCCATACCACCAGACATAATGAAATCAAACAAAAAAGAACATTGAATAAAACACAACAATAAAATGGAATGGAGCAAAACAGCAAGAACAATATTAGATTTCAAAAACAAGACAGATGGAAAGCTCTCATATTTGCTATATTGCATATTGTTATCCTCTTAATAGATGACTACCAGCCTTAGACCTACAAAGTCAATGAAACACTACAAGCATTAAGCTGTTTTGGAACTTCAGTTGCTATCAAATGAGCCTGTCCTCTGATTCAGCTGGTTGCTTATGGAGGGATAAGGGAGTGTCCTTGTCTCCTAGCCTGTGCACTGGTTGACTCACAGGAAGGGCAAATCGGTTTCTTGTTACTCATCCCAAGCCCAGCATGGCTTCTGCTGACTCACAGGAGGGGCAATAAAGCTTGCTTCTCTGCCTGGACCCCACAAGGTTTGTACCGGCTCATGGGAAGCATTAAATTGGCTTCTTGTTACTCCTCCCAGGCCCAGCATGGCTTCTTCTGACTCATGGGAAGGTAATAACTGATTTTTTAAAAGTATATTTCCACAGAATGAAGATTACTTAATCATTATTCTCCCCTATGTCACAAATGATGAATCTAAGGCACAGAGAACCTGATTACTATATCCAACTTGTTACTGCTAGAGCCAAGAATACTCATAATTCACATCAGCCCCAAAACTGCCCTTAATATACCTGCATGATTAGAACAAAAAGAGTTGAAAACCAAAATGCTGGCAATAACACATAGTAACTATATCACCGCATGTTGCTCTATGGAGTGTGAATTGGTTCAGTCACACTCCAAAGCAATGTGCAATTTGCATCACAAACTATACATGTAAGTGCCGTACAACTAACAATTACCCAAGCAAACATATGCCTCTGAAAAAATTCAAGTTTATTTTTACACAAAAAATATGCAGATGAAAGTATAGAGAAGCTTTATATGAAGTAGCAGAAAACTAGAAATAGCCCTTATGTTCTTCAGGAGCTGAAGTGTTAAACAAACTTTACTAGTCCATGATACGGAACGACACTGTTAAGCTTGAGTTTACCAACTTGATTGACTTGATATCTGTGCAGGGGATTGGTGAGCTCTATGTGTTTGTGTGGAGTGGTCCTGGAGCCACAACATTGGACACTATATCTTGTCCCTCTACCCCTCCTCTTTTGTGTTCCCTCAACCCTTTCCCTCTGTTTCTTCATCACCATAAACTAAGCCACTTTGCTCTGCTATGCTCTTCTATCATGATGTTCCTGCTTTAAAGCCATTGCCATGGGCTGAATCCCTAAAAGCCATGAGCTGAAATAAATCTCTCTTCTTTTAAGTTGTGGATATTGGGTAATTTGTCCAGTGACAGAAAGCTGACTAATACAAACACTGAGTAGCAATCAAAATTGACTACTGATATTTTCAACAACCTGGATTAATCTCCAGAGAACTGCCTGCTGATAGCTGCCATGGAATACTCCATAGCTACTGACATGTGATCAGTGGGCTGCGTACTTGGGGAGCTGCAGACATAGAAGCTGCTGTTCCCTGAGAAGCTGGATATCGATTAGATCAACATAATGTGTAAGATCCCGGAGACACTCAGTGAGAGAATCTGGCCTGGCTATAATGACCTCCTTGCAGTGAAGTAGATGACCTTCTGTAAGTGGCCCTATAACAACCTCCTTTAGTGCTTCTGGACTTTGCTGTCTGGTCAGAGCTTTGAACTTAGAAACAAGTTCCTGACTTTACTTCCCTAGAAGGAGGATCAATGCAGAGGGTAGCCTCACACATGAGAACTTCTGTGAGATCCCATTCCCCACTGACCCCCTCCATGTTACCCACCTGATGGCCAAGAGAGCAGCGTGGGTAAAGCATGGCACAAGCTGGTGGCCCCTGGAGGGCAGCCTGGATTACAGTTATCTGTGCAGTGATGACCTCAAGAAGATGGGCTTCCACTATGCTAATACCAACCAGGGAACTTTGGCCATGGGCCCTAGCTTCAGCCTAAAGTTCTGACATGGTGATCTGGCCCAGCCAGCCACCCATAGCACATACAAACCCAGCTCTTTACCTGCCTGGATGTGCTTCCTAGAACTCGAGTTGACAAGTCAAGACATCCAAGTCTTGGAAGTTAACTTGATTTTCCACCTTTTGTTTTTTATATTATTTTCATTTGTAAATTTGTATAATTGTATTTTCCTGGTTGTGGGAGCAAATTTTGTTGTATAGAACAAAAAAGGTTCCAATAAAAAGAATTTGAACAAATGATACACTGTCTGCAACTGATTTATAGGATAATGCCACATAAGTTGAAAGCTAGTAGTGGAGATTTGATCTGAAGATGCTCAGTCCCATGACCTTCATGTGCTAATGTGCCTGGCATAGCTTTATTTATCTATATAGTGAAATGTGTTACATCTGAAAACTCACTGGATCCTCTTATGCACCCTATGAGAGGAGACCGGACTCATTTTCTTCACCTTCCTGAGAGAAGCCACTGATGATGGAGTGGCTTGCTTGCCACATGAATGGTGAAGAGCTTAATTGGCACATGAAAAAAATGTTCTAGTTCCACCTCCTAATCTCTTCTTAGAGCTCCTTTACGCCATTCCGAGAGTCTTAAGACTTCAGTACTTGGCAGCTGGGCCATCTACACACTGCTGCCCTCTCTTACTTCTGAACTTAGCTTCCTCATTTTCCACATAGTAGCCAAGGATCCTCAAACACCAAGATTTGCAGATACCAGGATGCTAAGCTTCAGCTTTCCTGCTTGTTAACACATTTTAGCTTACTTCCTGTCAAACTTCTTCTATGTCCATGTAATGAGAAGAATCACATCTTAGCTGTCTAACTTGGAAGACGATAGCCAAAGGCAAAGAAATCCATTTTATATAGTGCTCACTCTGTGCCAGGTCCTGTTCTAAGTGCCCACAAGCATTGGCTCAAAGAGGCCTCTCGGTGATTCTTTGAGGGAGTCCAGCTAATCATCTCTGTTCACTCGTTGATGAAATGGAGAGATGAATGATTAATCACCCCAAATCACACAAGCAGGGTGAATACAAAGCCATTCTTATGTATGTTCTTATTTGCCTCTCAAGACAATTTTGGGGAAACCAAGTACAATACTTCATAGCATATGTGAAGTTTTTTTTTTTTCTTTGCTTACAGTAATGACTCCAGATAATCCAACTCATTGCTAGATGTTAGCCACACTGCCTTGGTGAACAAGAGAAGCCAGAGATTCATCAAGCACTGTATCTGCACTTTCCACAGCTTCTGTTTGCTGGGGCCTAAAGGGACACTGGTGGCCTGGACCCTGTTGGGCCACACTGGCGAGATGTGAATGGGTGGTACCGTGGCTGAGTACCAGAGCAAGGCTCTCATTTATCGTGTTACCCATTGCGAAGTCCAGACTCTGAGAAAACTTGGCTCTCTCTATATACCCATGTGGGTAAAACCACACCATTTAAAGAATAAGCACCAAACTGAATTACATCCCCATACCTTGCAAGTCAAAGCAGTAGAACTGGGTTCCTGTGTGAAGCTGGACTTGAGCATAGACACCCAGGAGTGGGCTGTGCCCATGGCTTGAGAAGTGAATGTGGAAACAGGGATAAAGAATAAATCATACCGGAGTAGACTCTGAGCTCTAGGAAACAATGATGGGTGGGAAATATCACAGCCTGGGTCCTGGCCCTCACATAGCACGTGAACTGAGCTTTATTTCCTCAGTGTGGAGCGGACCAGACATTCCTGCTTCTAGGCCAGTACACCTTTCACATGCCCGGGATCTTTGACATATGTTAATCAGCTACCTGTTTTTCTGCTTTGCTCTCTCTCCTCATTGACCCTTGCCCATTTACCAGGACATGGGTTCCATTCTTTGCCTTTCTGGCCTTCTATGACTTTTCTTTTATTGGCAAGGGGTTTGTCTTCTCAATTCCTCTTTTAAAAATCACTCTTTTTCAGCCTACTTCCTAGGCCTTGTATGATAACTGTATGGAGTATATTACATACATGTACATACATATACATACATACACAAATATAATTTGAGATTTGTTAAGAAAACATGATTAATACTTTTGCATCTAGTGTTAATACCTTTTGGCATCTAGTGTTAATACCGTTGGCATTATTTACTGTGGCTTATACCACATATTTCAATTTAGCATTTCTACTAAAAACTAACTTTGCTTAATCCCTTCCAGAAGTCTGTGAGGAGCTGTTGAAGCTGGAAATTGATCATGCATGTGGAGGCCAGTTGGAGACAAAAGAGTGCCCAGGGCAAACAACACAAAGAAGCTGCTTCACCCCAGAAAAATGCCGAGCCCCTAAACAACCCAAGCAATCGGTTGTTAGGCAAAGGGGTACAACACTGCTTTGAAGTATGCTCCTAACCAGTACACACGGGGTACAGTATAGAAGGCCTATAGTGAGTCTGGAGTCTGAAATGTGAGTAGAGGCTATACGACTGATTCATAAACAGTTTACTTCAATTCTCAGTACTTCCCTTTCCTTACTTACAAAATAAGTAAATCATACTGTGTTCCTGTTGCCAGCACCAAGTAAAGACAACACACACAAAGCCAGGCCTGGTCATGCATCCCTGTGATCCCAGTGCCTCAGGAGGCTGAGGCAGGAGGATCAAAACTTCAAGGCCAGCTTGGGCAACTTAGTGAGACAACTCAAAATAAAAGGGAGGGGCCGGGGATTTAACTCAGTGGTACAAGTGCCTGCCTGGCAAGAGTGAGTTTGATCTCCAGTACCAAAAAAATAGATAAATAAATACAAGGAGGGTGCTGGGGATGTAACTGTGCGCTCCCTAGATTCCATCCCCATACAACATACAACACATGAAACATTTAGAATTGTATCTGTAACATGCTAAACATTCTATATCTGGTGTCAGAAACTGGGTTCCACAGTAGGAGGGGAGCAGCTGCAGCTAAGCAAAGCTTCCTCTGCACTAACTACTGCCCTTCCCCATGGCTGGAATTACTGCCAAGCTCCGCCTCCTGTCAGCTGAGCCCTGGGTTCTCCCAGAAGTGCAAACCCTCCTGAGAACTGCATGTGCAAGGGTTCCAGGCTCTGCACTTCTTAGGAGAATTTAACACCTGAGGGAGGCAGCCTCACACTGGCTAAGTAGCAACAGTATTTCATTATCTCTTACAGTGTAACAAGGATGGAAATACAGTGCTTAGCAAATGTAAGGTGCTGAAATCAGCCTGAAGCCATTCCACCCTCTCCTCTGTCTGCAGGAGAACTGCCTTCCAGGAAACTGGTCCTCTGGGGACTGCTGGTGTAAAGGTGTGTGGTCCTCTCTACCTTTCAAGGCTTTTCCCTGGCAGTGGACATTTTAGCTTTTTAGTTTTTACAGAAATGTTAACCAGCAATATTCTGCCAACAAATAGGAGACTACTGCTTCTCTAGCCTGCCCTGGAAATTGTTGCTGGCCCCTCTTGCATTATTAGACTGAGAGACATGAGGTCCACGCACAAAGAGGATGGCCAACAGTGAGGGTGCAGTCTCCCCGCCTTTCTCATGGGAGTGTGCATCCCCAGTCTCAGCCCTGTGCTTCCAGGTTCTGCAGCCCACTTTAGAGACCAAGAAGACAAAGGACTGAGAGGAAACAATAAAGGAACAGTAGCTATGGTGCAAAAATATATAGTAAACTTATCAGAAACTGCATAAAATGGAAACTAACCAACACAGGGCATTTGAAATAGAATACATTTTAACAGGAGGGGGAAATATTTAGTATTGTAGTAAGATTTTACAATCACAAAAAATAAGGATAAGTTTTTTTTAAAGTTAAATAACAAAAGCGATAATGTATATTTCTAACAATATGAAAAATACTCAGCTGATATGTTGGATTTGGAGATTACCTAATAGTTGGAGGAAGTGAGACATTTCAGCTCAATTTGGTGAAAATCAAATTGTGACTTTTTTGGTACTATCCATGTTTATTATCGCTCTGAATTCCACTCATGTATATTTTCTCTAGTCCAGTGTTTGCAGTTCACAGTGATTACATTCCTCGCGGAGAGTTGGTGCCCGGACAGAACACACTGATTCTCTTTCCAGCCCCTGCCCTCCCAATCTCTGACTTCTGCTTTAGGAATCCCTGATGGCGAGATTTGCTTCACATCTGCTCAATCTCTCCCCATTAAAGAAACTTCTCTTTAGTCTCTCACAATCCCTATTTCCACTCATTCATTCATTTATTCACTCAAAGGAAGAGGGCTGACTCCAAACTGCAATCATCTATTGATTCCACTTAAACCATCTGTGTCTCTGCCCCTTCCTCCTCTCCAAGTGAGAGTTTTCATTTCCTTTCAACACTCTTCTCTCAGCATGCCTGTAACCCTTGTGTCAGAGATCTCTGATATATAAAAAGAATCACTTTTAATGAACATTATTGGTTTCAGACCCAGTTCTGAGAACAAGTCCCTGGAGGGACAATAACACCCTACTTGTCACTGTTCCCTCACAAGGGCTATAATGCTAGCATCCCAAGGTCTCAGTGTACCCAGAAGCAGAGCTATAGAAAAAGTATGCAGGTCCTATTAGAACCACATACAGGACTGGTCTCTATGGCTCAGCTGCCTTTTCTGCTTTCTGCTGGGTGGACAAAGTCCATACAGTCTTAAGCAGGGCTGCTTGGAGATCCTGGCCACCATTGGCACAATGGGCCACTTATTGTAACTGCTCTGCAAAGCCACCCGGGCTGGAGCTGTCTGACCACCCTCAAATGAATGAGCAGAATGGGGGGGTGACTCATGGGTTTGACTTTGACTCTCAGCATATAATATCTTT
Organism: Hydrochoerus hydrochaeris; assembly: GCA_004027455.1. Classification (NCBI taxonomy): domain Eukaryota; kingdom Metazoa; phylum Chordata; class Mammalia; order Rodentia; family Hydrochaeridae; genus Hydrochoerus; species Hydrochoerus hydrochaeris. The sequence continues at coordinate 80,899 of PVLA01003156.1, forward strand.
ACATTTCTAGTTTCTCAGACTAAACATCTTCATGTCATTTGTGTTTTTTTCACCCTCAGTATTTTCCCACTTCTTACGATGTCCACTGGTAGGCCATAACTCCAAGCTAAAATCATGTTGTCTGTGGTATTATAATTGCCCCCTAATAGATCTCCCTGTATTGATTTATGATAAATATAGCACAGCCACTGTACTGATCAGGTTAAAACAAACATCAGGTTGTATTATTCAATTTTTCAAAACCTTCCAAGAGCTTACTCAAGGCAGTAATCAATGACCAAGGTGCCATGGTCACCCTGATGATTCTGCATCAGTTCTTTTCCTGATACTGACTTGGAAGGAAACTTTGGCTGCTGTCAATAAAATGAAGCTGCTGGGACACTTTGTCTAGGTTCTTTACAGTCTTACAAAGCTCCCATCATTTAAAGGAGGTGTTGGCACACGTGATAGGAAATGAGCACTTCGGCCCATGATGGCAGACCTTTTAGAGACCAAATGCCCAAACTGCAGCCCAGAAGCCACTAATTTATCACAAAGTGCCAACTCTGTAATCAGCCTGAGTGCTCAGTGGCTGGGGTGATGCCAGGGGGATTTGGCTTGTGCACCACCAGAGAGGGACCTGCAGGCCTAATGTGGCATGCATGCTGTGGGTTTTCCACCCTTCCTCAGACCCACAGGAAGACAGAAGTTGTAGTGGGTTTTGTCCTACAATAAAGACATGAGAATAATGATTCTGGTTGACGACTCCTGTTGTCTCAAGAGACTGAAAATTCTCCACATGGCTGGAACAAACTCATAGATGTTGAGACATCTATGACACCCCCAGTGGCCTTAGGAAAGAAGGGGAAGCAGAGACTGGGAGAGAAATGGAGACCATTGAGGAAACTGGGCAGTTCTTCCTTTTACAAGGATGACTTAGAGATGACTTGAGCAATTAGCAAAACAGGAGCCTGCCTGCCCTGGAGCTGAGCAAGAACCGTGTTGAAAGAGGGCCACCCACAAGACAAGGATGTCCTTTATCACCACTCCTATTCAATATAGTACTGGAAATACTAGCCAGAGCAATTAGACAAGAGAGAGAAATAAAAGGAGTAAAGATAAGAAAAGAAGTTAAATTATCTTTATTTGCAGATGACATGATGCTCTGTGTAGAAGACCCCAAAAACTCCATTGAAAGACTCCTAGATATAATAAATAAATTCAGCAATGTAGCTGGATACAAAGTCAATACTCAAAAATCAATAGTATTCTTATACACTAACAACAAAATCACGAGAGAGAAATAGGAGAAGCCACACTCTTCACCCTAGCATCCAAAGAACAACAGTCTCTTTAATAAATGCTGCTGGAAAAACTGGCTCTCCATGTGCCGAAAACTAAAATTAGACCCATGCCTATCACCATGTACTAAACTAAAATCCAAATGGATCAAAGATCTAAATATTAAAACAGAAATACTAAATCTGTTGGAAGACTAAGTAGGTAAAAATCTTGAAGACATAGGGCTAGGTAGAGAATTCATGAACAAGAACCAAACTGCACCGGAAATACTTCCCAGAATCAATAACTGGGATCATATCTTACTAAAGAGTTTCTGCATGCCAAAAGAAATCTCCAGCAGAGTGAAAAGAAAACCTACAAACTGGGAAAAAAATCTTAGTGAACTGTCCCTCAGACAAAGGACTTCTGTCTAGAACTTACAAAGAATTAAAAAATCAGACCCCCAATATTCAAAGACCCAAGCCAAAAAATGGGCAGCCGAGATGAACACACAGTTCTCAGATGAAGAAATATGAATGGCAAATAAATACATGAAAAAATGTTCAACATCATTGGTCATTAGAGAAATGCAAATTAAAACCACACTGAGATATCATCTCACTCCAGAAAGAATGGCCAGGATCAAGAAAACTACCAACAACAAATGCTGGACAGCCTGTGGGGAAAAAGGAACTCTTCTGCACTGTTGGTGGGAGTGTAGACTGGTGTAACTACTGTGGAGGTCAGTCTGGAGATTCCTGAAAAATCTGGGATTGGAGATCCCATTTGACCCAGCTATTCCACTCTTAGGCATGTTCCCAGAAGATCTGAAAACATCTTACCACAGTGATATATATGCACCCATGTTTATAAGTGGCACAATTTATAACAGCCAGATCTTTGAAACAACTTAAGTGCCCATCAACCAAGGAATGGATAAAAAAAATTGGTACTTTTATACAATAGAGTACTACTCAGCTATAAAGAATGATCACATTGAGATATTTATAAATAAATGGATGCATCTTGAATCTATACTCATAAGTGAAATAAATCAAACTCACGTGTATAAATACTGTATAGTCTCCCTAGTGTAAGAAATGGTAAAAGTACAGAAGATTTTATGGTAATCATGGTTCACCATTATACTGCTTTCAAGTCTTATGTTTTCATTCACTGGTTGGAATGGTTTTATTCTGTTTTGTTTGATCTTAATATATGTGATCATATGAATAGTTACTTTGAAGACAAGACAATATGGCAGCCATTGTTGACTTGATATCATCTTGCTCTGAAGTCCTACCATGCTCTTGTTTTTCTATTACTATTGGTTCTATCACATTGTCTCTTATTGGATTTTAATATGTATGATAGTATAAACAAAATTTTTATGGAAAACAAGATAATTTAGCAGCCATTGTTCATCTTCGGTTATCTGGTTCAGAATGCCTTGCAATACTTTCATTATCTTGAGTGGTTTTATTCTATTTTGTTATGTTTGACATTATTGTGTGTAAAGCTAAGTTCAACTATTTCAAAGAAAGAGACATTATGGTAGCTACTGTTAATATCCAGTTGTCTTGTTGTGAAGTGCTGTGTTGCTTACATTGTTCTGTTCTGATCTGCTCAGATCTGTCCTCTTTTGTTTTATTCTCTTTAAAATAAAAAAAAATTTTAAAAAAGAAAGAAAGAGGGCCACCATTTGCCAGGGTCTCCAGCTCAAAAGAGTTCACACAGTACCCGAGGATGATTGTGCTCCAAGCCTGCAGCAGCCCAGGGAAATGACCAGTTCCACAGCGGGAAAGATTCTGCTTTGGTTTAAATTACTTCTGGTAGTATAGTCTGTTGAGATCCAGTCATACATGATGCCCTTGTTCATCTCTGCTCCAATGCCTGAGTTCGCTTTCGCCCCGTCCTCACTGAGGGCTTGTCCATCATTGCTCAAAGCCACAAATGCGTGGAAAAGCATCTCTTCCTCCAGCAGCTCATTGCACTGTTGAACCTCCCACCCGTGGACAAGTCTGCCACCCTGTGTACCTGGCATCTGTCTCCCTGAGGTGGCCTGGTAATTCACCCTCATGTTCAAGCCTTCTCAAGTCACAAAGAACAGGCTCAATTCCTCTTCGATAGGACAGTTGATTTTTTAAATGGTAGATTTGTAGTGATAGCACAAAATAGATGCAGAGAAAGACAGAAATATAGGAGGGAGAAAATAGAAACAGATGGGCAGAGGAGACTCAGAGAGGCTAGAAGAGAGGAAGCACCAATAGCACAGAAGTTATCCATCTACCCCTTCATTCATTCACTAATTCACCAGCGATTGTTATGTGCTTACCATGTACTGAGAGGAACAGTACAAGATAAATAACAGCTGGCTTGTATGGGAGCCAGTAAGACGCTAATGCAAACTGGGAATGGTGGCACATGCCTATAATCCCAGCACCCGGAGGCTGAGGCAGGAGGATGGTTGCAAGTTCAAGACCAGCCTGGGCTCACGGCCAGCTTGAACTGCATAGAGAGCAGGAAATGGGCACTGTATTTGCTCTAAAGCTCAAGTGTTATTAAGAAAGATTTCAAGGATAAGTGGAAACAATCCAGGCAAAGAAAGGTAAGGTGAGAGCATGCTCTGGATAGAGGAAATAAAAAATAGACTTTTGAACTGAAACAAAAGAAAACTTAACTTGTGAAGCATACAGAAAGTACAGAGAAACTCACAACACACATAGGGGGCAGGAAAAGGCAAGAGATGGGCCTGGCTTGTCCAGAAGAGAGCAAGTCCCACCAGGGCCTGCAGGTCACACCATGGGCAGGAGCTTCTGCCCCCTGAAGGCTAACAGGGAGCCTCTGGGTGCAGTGGAAGGTTTAGCCATCAGTAGAGTCCAGTTTTCCCATGCTAAGAACTTCCAAATCTGTTCCCTGAAATGACAAAAGGGGATTTCTCACTGACCTTCATGGCCTTTCACACTGACCAGGATACTCTGTTATGGGCTTCGTGGTCCTGGGAGGACTTCAGACATAACTGGTTCTTAGCGCTAAAAGGAAAACCTTAGGCAGGATAAACTGTACCCTAATGCTGAAGGCTTCTACTCAGAGATGGCATAAATTGCTTCCCATGCATGTCCTGGGATGAAATAAGCCATGCAGTTCCATTTAACTTCAAAGGAAATAGGGAAATGCAATCATACAATCATACATGCATAGAAAATTCCATTTGACCCAGCTATTCCCTCTCTAAGCATCTTTCTGAAAGAGTTAAAAATATCACATTACAGCCATCCATGTATGCCCACATTGATAGCAACACAATGCATAATAGATAAATCTTGAAAGTGGCCTACATGTCCCTCAACAGAGAAATGGACAAAGAAAGTGTCATATTTACTCACCATGGAGTACTCCTCTGCCATAAAGAAGGATAAGCTCAAGTCACTTGTTGGAAAATGGATGTACTTTGGGACAACAAGGTTAAGTTAATCAGAAGCACAAGTTTAAATACTGCATGGTGTCTCTTGCATGAGAAGCTCAAACTATAAATAAATCAAAGAGCAAAATAAATATAATAGGAAGCACAGAGATTGATCTTATGCAAAAGGAAAAGGAACCAAGAGATAGAGAGAGGGATGGAAAAAAGAATTAAGCTGTGTATTTCTTTGTCCTGGGAATCGAACTCAGGACCTTGCACTTGTCAGGCAGGCGCTGTGCCACTGAACGACAGCCCTGGCCTATGCTGTGTTCTGTCCCTGCACCAGTCCCTCACGATGAATGCAAAGAGACACTACAAAGAGGCGTTAATAAAAATATGAAATGCTGTTTGTTGGAATTCGTAGTTTACCAGTCTGTTCTTCGGATCATCAACTATTGGTCCATCCCCCTCCCTTTGGGTGGATACACAGAACCTCTCCTCAGGGCGATGGCATCAGAATCCCTCCTGGTCACACACGACCTCATTTTGCCAGGCAGTTCATGTCCTGAGACTGAGGCAGCGTTGTCCTGGGTGCTGCTGTGAAGGCATTTTGTTGTGGTCACAAATTGTCGGCATTACTCACATCCTCTGAAAAACGTGAATGGAACCTCGTTCACTCATCTCCAGAGACCTTAAGAGAAAAATAAACCCCTGAGGCTTCCTAGAAAGTAAGAGAAGACTCTGCCTCAAAAATACAGCTTTAATTCCTCTCTCAGCCTCTCTGGCCTGCTCACCACTCCAACATAGCAATCTTGCCAACTCCTCAATCCTGTGAGCTAATTCTTAAAGTGTATGCATGTATACTTATTACCAAGATAGCAATTTCATAAATCTAAGTATACATACATATTTGTAATGACTATATTACATATATTTATAATAAATATTATATATAAGTATTTTCTATTATATACAAATTTTACCTATCTTATTATTCCTCTTCCTCTGGAGAACCTTGAACTATAAACTGCACTGCCTGGAAAAGTATCTTCAAGTCTGGATATGGCCCTTTTTGCCCTTTCCATAAGATGAATAAACAGCCGGGCATGGAGGTTCATGCCTGTCACCCCAGCACTTGGGAGGCTGAGGCAGAAGGATCTTCCTGAGTTTGAGGCCAATCTGGGCTTCAGAGTGAATTCAAGGCTGGTTTGAACTACATAGTGAGACCTGCCTCAGAGAGAAAGAGTGAGAGAAAGAGAGAGAAGTGAACAAGCAAGTTGTTTGCTCCTCCAAACCTTCTGTGTAACAAAGAAACAAAATAATTGCAACAAAAACTCCTACTCCGCAAGAAGAAATGGGAAACAAGTTCCTGTCCCTAGGAACCCAGGACCTCCTTACCCTGAGGGTGGAGAATATGACCTCATCCCTCTCTCCAGAGTACATCTCCTGTCCCCCATTCTCCCTTTCTGTTTTTCTCTTTGGTCACATCTTAAGTGGACATACAGAAGCAGTGTAAAATCACTCAGTCATACTATTTTTTAATCCAGGCTCTGTAGAAAGCCCAAGGCCAGCTGTGGACTTCGCGGACATTGCTTGGCCAGCAGGGGGCAGCAGAGGAAGCTGAGGCCTGTGGGATTCCTGTATCTCCCTCACTGGGGGTGCAGGAGGACACTGGCTGTCTCTCTCCCAGGCTGTGTTGCTGGGCTTCAGGGGACTTGAAACAGTAGTTTCGCCTAATAACTGGAGTTTCCTGCCTTTCAGTACAACTCAGCTCAATGTCCTTTCAGGACACTCAAGTAGAACACTTGGCTGATGAGAGAATGAGGAGGGAGGGGACGCCATATCCAGAAGGGATCACAAAGTGTGCACAACACGAAGTGAGGTTGTCCTTCCCTAAAGGTCAAGGGTATCTGTGCCTAAGAGCTGCAAACAGGCAGGGAGCAGTGGTAAGGTTCTCAGTAACGTGTCACTCAGCTGGGGAACAAAAAGGAACGGCAAGGTGGGAGATTTCACTGGAAACGGTTGAAAACTCTAGCCTGATGTGAAAGTCCCCTCTTGCACTTCTCACACTTTCTAATGGGGGGTTGGCAAAACTGACTCATTAGAGCCAGTCAGCAGGCGGGGAGAACCACGGGAGAGTTAAGGCTGTAATTCTGAAGCAGAATGTCTTATTTTCCAGGAAACCTCGTTCTTTGCTTGTAAGGCTTTCAGCTGATTGAATGAGGCCCCAGGCCACCTTATCAGGGACACAAGGGACATCTACCCCTCGTGACCACATCTGCACAGCCCCTACACAGCAACACACAGGTGAGTGTGTGCTTCAGTATCAGAGCTCTGTCACCTGTGTGAAAAAACCTCACTCAGATAGGACCTGGGTGCACCGCGTGGGTTTTCATCCTCCTGAAAGTTTGTGTGTGTTGTGTGTGCAGCTAAGAATATTCAGTGAGCATCAGGTAAAGATAAATACCTATCACAGGAATAACTGAGTCAAAATAAAAAGGATCCAGGCATGGTGACGCATGCCCGTAATCCCAGTAAGTTTACCATGACTTCGAGGCCTGAGGAACGCAGAGAGTTCAAGGTCAACCTGCTCTACATAATAGATCCTGCCTCAAAAAGACAATAATAAAATAAAGTAATAGGATTCTTACAGGTTCCCTTTTTAATTTTTTTGTATAAAAATCACAAATTTGGCAAATGTGACACTTGACACCTGTGAAATGAAATAACTTCCTATAATATGCATTGTAATAGAAATTTTTCTATCAGTAATGAAAAGGCAAAATAAAGCTGCAGTGAAATCTTCTTTTTCCCCCTCCTCTTTTCAGCTTGGTAAGCTGTGAATGCATTTGACCGTTGAGAAGAAGATGGCTAAAGAGGTCCTGAAAGAGGAATATTAAAAACCAAATTTAGATAGGGAGCAGTTTTGCTGAGGAGAAGCAAGGCTTTCTAGATTATCAACTTTCCATCTGGATCCATAGACTCGCCAGGGGTTTATTTAGGGCATTTATGAACTTGAAAAAAATGACTTCTTCATTTTCATTAACTTCTAACTATAATTTAGCATTTTCCTTAATTGTGAATGCATGCACAAAACTTTGGTAAATTTGCAATATCTCTAACTGTCACGAATGGTGATGAGATAATTTCATGTCTGATTACCGTTGCTGAAGATAACTAAAATATCATTTCCTTTTATTAAAATGAATGATACAATTTATAATGATGTAATGAATAATGATACTCATTATTAGCCCTTGCAGCCAGATTTTATTTAAAGAATTAGTTCTTGGTTTCATCTAGATAACTATATTTCTGTATAATTTTGATTTCTCCATAATTCGTGTATTTTATTTATTCAGTATTTTAAGGCTCATGATCCCGGGAAAAGGGCTGGAGCTTCACTGGGTTTCTGAGACGTTTAAAACCTGTATCATATGATGAGGGGTTTGGTGGATTTTTGATGACCACCTTTTAATTACTGAAAGAAATTTTTGGGAAGAAAAAACTTAGGGATAACAGGAAGGGAAGGAAAAGGACTCTAACACATTCCCTCCCTAGACTTTTTCATTTTTAAAGTAATTGAGAACTTACAGCTTCTAATTTGAGTGTGCTTAGCACTCTCTGGGTTCAGCATGACCTACCAGCAGCCCTTCTGGACTAGAACCACCAGGACAGTCCCTGAGGAACTCAGGTCAGTCTTCTCCACACTGTTCCCAGCGAGCCAAGAATAGCCAAGACCATTGCCATGCTGCGTGGAGCTTTGAGACCAAATGCTGGCACCAGGAATGTGACTGACCCTGTGATATTAACTTGAGTTAAACCAGCTGTTTCTGTTCCAGCTTAGATGAAGTCATTCTCATCCTTACCAATACAATACATCCATCCTGACTTCAAACCCAGGTCTCCGATCCATTGTTACTGAGAGCCCTGCTCTGTCACTGTGCCCCACCCCCAACAAATCCACTCCACATCATCTGGGATCTGTCTGCCTCCTTCTTCAGCACCTTGGGACCAGCTGCTCCAGACCACATTGTCTGCTATCTTGTTTAACAGTATCCTTAAGGGTGTATGCCTTTTGTTATGAAGGTAAAAAGTTCAAAAGCATTTGCTGAAGCTCCCACACCTGGAAGCATGCTTTACTAATTTCCTAGCATTTCTCAATCCAAACAAGCCCACAATCACACTCATCTCTGCTGTAATTTTCTAGTCCTTATCTGCTTACTTAGATTCATTTCTCATTTCACTGGACCATGCCATCCCTCAGGCTTTCATGTAGGCTGCCTTGGGGATATGCTTCTGGAACTTAGATGTGTTTCAAAAGTCTTCCTGAAAATACCACTCATGAACAACAGCTTATATTTTTATATCACCTCCTTTCCCCTCAGAGTTTTACCAGTTGCCTCCTTGACTTCTTATACACTTTTGGAAGCAATGTCTGAGGAAGCCTGATGTTTTTGTCCTTTTTCAGCAAACGATCTGCCCAAATGATTTGGGGACAGTTTAATCCTTGCAACTCTAAGTTGTCAGCATGAGGTAACCAGATGTCTCTCATTAACCGTGTCTGCTGGGCAGGCATCCTCAGCTGATACACATGTCTTCCATTCCATAAATCTTTCAAAGCATCCATTATCAAGTTAAATCTGTGCTTCCTCCTTACCAAAATTTAATTTCCTCATTCTTGATACATTCTTCACCTACATTCTTCAGACATAGGTCTCAGTTTGGTTTTGTTTTTGTTTCTTTTAAAATCAAATCTCAGATTACACAAAGCGATCAGGAGAGGCTCTTCTGCTCCTTGCCCCTCTCTCTGTGTGATAGTGAAAGGTCACGTATGTCCATCTGGGTATCCAATGAGTCAGCTAACTCAGCCCTGGGTGTGGACTCATGTATACTCCTCTCCCCTCCAGATTAGACCCTGGCTCCCCCACATCCTCATCCACTGGCTGTCACCTTCGTCTTTTCTGAGGGCTTTGCTGTCAACCTTGACCCATTTGGGGATCTGTGTACCAACCTTCTCCTCAGCCCATTTTCTTCTAATTGCTCAGATGTCCACTTGTCCCCTTCTGCAGATGGCCAGCCGTCCCCTTGGGCTGTAAATACCTGAGCTGTCATGGGGTGCAGACCCGCCATCCATCCTATTCAGCCTGCTGGATGGGGTGTAGCTGTTTTGGGCTCTGCTCCCAGGAACCCCCTGCAGAAAAGACCAAGTCATTAGCATCCAGGGTGAAGAGCCAGGTGGCCAAGTGAGAAGCTCGGGGGCTCCCCACTAAGTCCTACTTCAGGAAATGACATTCTGTGACCTCCACAGTTAACCTTTTTTCCTTAGAGATTAGTCAGGAAACTCCCTATAGACCATAGTTTTATACATCACTTCTTTTATTGTCTTTTTTTTATGTTATTGGTACCAATTTTGAATGATTTTCACCTCAACTACTTCATATTTTTTTAATGCAGTACTACAGATTGAACTTAAGCCCATCTCACTGAGCTACATCCCAAGATCCCTTTTTATGTTTTATTTTGAGACAAGATCTTGGTAAGTCACCAAGTTGCCCAGGTTGAACTCAAATTTGTGGTCCTCCTGCCTTAGCTTTCAGGGTGCTGGGGTGACAGGTGTTCAACTGTAGGGAGCAACTGAAATTGGAGATGGCTCACACATGGGGGGGGCGGGGGTCAAAGCAAGGCCAGCCCTGAGAACACAGCCCAAAGTGAGCCAGGTAAACAAGCTGTTCCCGCTGGAGAAAGAAGGCATCCAGGCCAGCCAGGCAAACAAGTTGCTAGGCAGCAGGGTTGAAATTGACAGCATCCTTCTAAGTGTATAAATAAATGTGGTATGATGGTGAGAGTGCCTTTCCTCCCATCAGGAGAGAGGGCTCCCCCTGACCTCAGCTTTCCTCTTTTATTTTCCCATCCTCTCACCATCCTTACCCCTGGGAACTTCAAGATCTGCACTGGTAAGTCTGGGCAGAAAAGGATTAATTCATCAGAACTGAGCTACTCAAACCCTACACACTCCAAAGAAAAGATGAGCAGCTCTTGGTGAGTAACCTCCAAGTCCCCGTGACATCCTACCTTGTGATAAATATATCTGCATGTGCCTGAAACCATGCCCCATGCTAGAGTTCACGCTAATGGTGGGATTTAGGATTAATCTTTGTTTCCATTCATCTGGGGCCTTGGGTGCCAATACTACATCACTTTGACCTGCACAGAGGAACTGGGGCTATCGCCCGCATAGCTCAGGACAGGCACTAGCACACTCCATGCCCATGAGACTGGCCCCCATGCAAGCTCTAGACACCGAATGTGAGGTGAATGTCCCCAGCTGGCATTAGCACATGCGTGTTGTCACACATCACAGGCAGGGGAACAAAGCCCTGGCTGTATAAGTCTTCTCAAAAGGACAACAGGAAGCCCCTGTCCTGGGCTGATTTTAGTCTGTGTTCTTCAGTAAGCTATCAATAAAACAGCATCAGTGAGTTCTGTGAGTTCTAGGGAATCATCTGTCCTGACAGTGCTTCAGAGGATTCCTTACAAAATACTTCTATATTTTGTGCAGCTCTTTTCCAGTTTGGAACATGCGCTTCCTGGGTCAGAGTCTCATCTCTATGCCTCACTATTTGACCCCCAAAGAGCTGCTTTATCTGTTGGGCCTTAGGTTATTTATCCTTGCAGTGGGAATTCTCCTTGCTCCTACATGGATAGAGTGTAATACCTGTGAAATGATAAGGCAATGTTTCCTGCATAACTGCTTAAATATTTTTGGTTAATTATAATTACATCATGAATAAGGATTCTTTTATTTTTATTAGTCCATGTTTGCTGTGCATTGCTTTCAGGTTGCCCGTGTGGAGTTGAACACGGAGGTAACTCACCCTCATTCCTTTTTCATCCCCTCTCCCTCTGCTCCCCACTCCTCCCTCCATCTACGGATCCCCTCACCTCTGAAAAGGAACTATTACCCCATTTCGTACTATCTTTTATTTCACCTTTTTAACCATTCTTTTTATTTTACTGGTTTCACAAATTTTTTTACAATCTTACCATCAGCAAGTTAAAAAAAATTTTTACTTCATGAAAAATTCTTTCCTCCTATTCTTGCATGTGTATAACTACAATTCTAAGTGTCATCTGCTAATGTGAATTGTCTGTTTTTGGGTAGGTCCTAGTTTTATACTCTACATGGTCTAACTAACCACTTGGGTTCTGATGGATTTCGGTTTAGACATTTTTGTTACTGATCTCTGCAGTGACTTGGAGAGCACGGGCACAAAGGAGAAGAGGTCTGAGAGTTCACTTTAGAATATTATAAAAATGTTTGACAGAGACAGAGGCCTTTCCATACACCCCATGGTCTCTGAACATCTATCCAGAAATTCCTGGCCTATTTTAAAGCGGGTCACAAAGATCAGCCATTCCTGGCAATTTAAAGGCTATGAGGAACATGAACCCACCCTCCCAGGCCCTGACCACAGTGCCTTGATCACAAGGCCAGCAGGGGAAGGCTGGATTCAAGGGGGAAAGCTGCAGGCAGCACTTAGGCCAACAGCTCCTGCTGTCCAGCACGCGCCAAACCTCGCTCTGATGGGGAGTCACGTGGGAACCCTAAAACCAGCCCCAGATTGGCTTCAGAGACTTTCTAGAGCACCATGTAGCAGAGGGAGACCCAGGGCTCTTCCTTTACTCCAGCCTGTTTCCAGCCCCAGGTCACGGGTTTTCCTGCATCTGCAGTGGATGCTCTGGAGTGTGAGTCTGCAATGGATGCTCTGGGGTGTGAGTCTGCTGAGCTCTCCCCTCACTTCCACACCTACAAGGGCTGAAAGGCCTATGTGAATCAAAGCCTCATGTCCTGCACCTGGCAACTGAAGGATGAGAAGAAAGGTGAATCAAATGGTAGTGGAATAAGCTGAGTCCTGTGTTATGATTAAAAAGCATGGTCCCTGATTTGGGGGAAAATGGTAGAGTGGTAAGCAGCAGAGAAAACAATCTCCCTGGGAATCACTATCCAGACACTGGAATATAGCATCATGAGGAAGACAAGAAGGAGGGAAGTGAGTCCCCTGGATCCAGGAAGAATCTGAAGTATGAACTGAGGCCCACAGAGAGAGTGAAGAAAAAAATTCCAGTGAAGGAGGTGGTAGCCTGCTGTACCCTCTCCCTGATGAGATTCACTGCATGAGAGGATCTGTTCAAACCTAACAGTCAGAGTGACAGTGACAGCTGGAAACCCCAGAGGCCTTTTCAGAGAGATGCAGCAGTGGAGAGGAGCAGAGGACATGGAGGACTGCACTGGCTGGTAGTGAGTACAGGGGATTTATTCTTCCCATGGGGAGAGAGCAATTAGCTGGGAGACATTTTGGAGATGGGTCAGCTGAGCCTGGAGACAGAACTGCTGACATCTTCTTCCAGCAGCTCCTACCTGGGTGCAGACCCGTAGAAACTGCTTGGGCTGTGGGAGCCCAATGAGCCTGGTCTTGGGACAGGCCTGAGATTATCTACTGCCCTGCTAATAAGCTGCTGCTGGCTTGCTGGGATAGAGTGGCACAATTTGGGACTCTGTCTCCATAGGTTGTCTACTAGAGAAACCAGAGAGAATCTTGGAAGTGGACTATTTGTTTTTCTTTTTCTTTTTTTTTTTCTCTTTTGCCTTCATTGTTTTTATATGAGTGTGAAAGTAGTTCCTAACCTCTTTGTGTGTGTGGTTCTGTTCTGTTCTTCCTTTTATGTCTTCTGTCTGTCTTTTCCTTTCAGTCTTCTGCACCAGCTTCCCAAAGTTGGCATGATCTCCCAAACTTCCAAACTTACTTCTAATCTCTTTCTCTTCTTCCATTTCTCTAATTTCTCCTCAATCCATTTTAAATTTTTAACCCCAGAAGGCAAAGTTGACATATTACAGACTTATATATTGCATATAATTACCTGGTTTGTTTTACGTTTTGTTATATAATCACAAATCTAGTTCAAACAGTTGAAAGTTGTAAGTTAAAGGTCAGCTCTGTTGTTTTCTAGGCTATGTTTCTAGCTATCAGTACCACTATAATTAAAATTGATTGTTCTAAACAGATGATGGTCCTGGTATTCTATGACTGACGTTTACTAAGGGTCACATAAAATATAGTGGTTTGGTGCCAAAGAACCAGGAACTGGGCCAAAGAAACAAAACTTCTCATCACCAATAAACTGAAATGAAGAGGTAAGATCTCTCAACAGACTCAAAACGCAAAAACCAGCTACACCTGGAAGATACCTCAGAGAAGCAGTCATCATCTAAAGGTCCTAAACACCACCAATAAAGCAACCCACCATGGGCAACTCACAAGCATCAGCCTAGAAATTAAACTAAAAAAAAAAAAGAAAAGAAAATGATAAGACACTTAAGCAAAATGCAGCCCCAGACATCAGTTCACCAAAGGTAAATCCAGGGGGCAATGAGGTGGGACAATCTGAAAGCCCCTACCAGGCCTCTCTGAAGTGGTAATGATGAAGCTCTGGAAAAAAGTGAAACCAGACATAATCTTTCAGATGACAAGAGGGATTACCAAAATTCACACCATGGTTAGCGACATTAGAGCAGACACAGACCCCCCCCCAAAAAAAAGATGAGCTGAAGAACATTCTGGAAGCTCAGGATAGGCAAGAAATAGAATCCATAAAACAGACCCAAGCAGATATCCAGGAGAATAAAATCTAATCCAGTGAAAGTACTCAAAGCAGATTAGGCCAATGTGAGGATGGGATCTCAGATATTGAAGGCAGGCTTTCAGTTAGGGACCAGGAAAAGAAAGGTTTCTCAAAAATAGCACAGGACAAAGAGAAATTAATCCAGCAGAGGCTAGATGAGACAGAAGAATAATTTAAGATTAATTGGAGCCAATGAAAAAGCAGGAGATACCACAAATGACATTAAAAAATGTTCACAGACATCATGACAGAAAACTTTCCTGGTTAAAAAAAAAAGAGAATTTGCCATATAGATAAATGAAGCATTCAGAACTCCAATTAGCAATGACCAAAAAAAGAAAAATCTACAGCCATCTATCATAGTTAAGATTCCAGAAATCCAACACAAGAATAGAATCTTAAAAGCTTTTAGAGAAAAGAAATAAATCATATATAAAGGAAAACCCATCAGAATTATAGCTGACTGCTCAGCACAAACTCTCAAGTCAAGGAGAGCTTGGAATGAAGTACTCCAAGCCCTAAAAGAAAGCATAAACCCCCTCTCCGTGTCTACCATTTGTTAAAAATCCTAAACAATGACTCTTAGCAATTATTTCCCCTGGGTGTTTTTGAGCAGCTCACACAGATTCCTTCAGTTTCTATTTCATTACCAGGAATTTAAATAATCCAATGTTCAGGAAAGGAAGTTTGTAACCTGACCCAGGAACTTTGCCACCTGAAACAGGCTGCAATGTAAATAGTTTCTCTTGCCTGGCCAGTGTATCCTCCACACTTCTGTGGGAAAAAGCACTCAGGCACAGCTCATGACAGTGAATTTGGTGATGGTTTCTTCATGTGTATGTTTTCAGTACATGCAGTCATCTCGGGGAGTGGGTGCATATGCATAATACAGCCCTTTGCCTTTTTAAATTCTCTCCCCTCCCTCCCTTCTCTAAATCCCCTTTTACTATTTTCATTCTTGTTGATATTTTAATCTTAGCTCATGTTTTTGACATACAACATTTACATTCAGTGAGGTTCCTATACGTGGCATCTTTGTTCTGCTTATTTTCCCTTCCCTTCCCCCCTCCTCTCACCCATCTTCTCTTGGACCCCTTCCCATTTGCAAATGATCCATCCCTTTTCTCCTTCTGTCTATCCTTTATTATGCTCTTTGTTTATACTTTGCCTTACTCAAATGAGAGATACGCTATGGTACTGAAGCTTCTGTATCTGAGTTATTTCACTCAACATTATATGTTCCAAGTACATCTATTTTCCTACAAATGTTTTGAATTCATCCTTCTTTATAGCAGAGTAGTATTCCATTATATATAGATATCACATTTTCTTTATCTGATCATCTGTTGATGGGTATATAGGCTGTTTCTGGGATTTTGCTATTATAAATTGTGCTGCTATAAACATTGGTATGCATAATAGTATGATGTCTTTAGCTCTTTGGGGATGATTTTTAAAGGGGGAATGGTTGGGCCATATGGAATTTCTAATTTTAGTGTTTTGAGGAATCTCCATACAAATGTCCATAATGGTTTTACTAGTTTAACTTCCTAACAAAAATGTACAAGGGTTCCTTTTTCACTTCAGCTTCTCCAGAATTTGTTATTTTTTTACTTCTTCCTGATGGTAGCCATTTTTTCTAGTGTAAGATGGAATCAATTTTTGTATAGCAATAATGAACTCAGTGAGAAGGATATTATGAAAACAATACCATTCATGGTGATGAGCTCTTGCATATGACATCAAAAGCACAAACAACAAAAGAAAAAATAAATTACACCATAAAATCTTTAAAGTTTTATTTACTCTCAGATAATCACCAGAGTCAAAAGATAATCCATAAATGGGAGAAAATATTTACAGATCACCAATCTGATAGTGGCATCATATTCAGAATGTACAAAGAATCACAACTACTGAACAGCAAAAATGAATGACTAGGTTTTAAAATGGGAAAGGACTTAATAGGCATTTAATCAAAAAAGATATACAAGCAAGCACAAAGCACATGAAAACATGTTCAGTACCAGTAATCATTAGGGAAATATAACTAAAACCACAATGAGAGATATTATCCCACATGCATTACAACTGGTTCTGTCAAAAAATAACATGGATTTCTAAGAATGCAGGGAACCCAGAATACTTGTACACTATGTGAGAATGCAGAATGTTGTTGCTGCTGCTGCTCTGGAAAACAGTATATGTGTTCCTCCAAAAAATTAAAAATAGATCTAGCATATGATCCAGAAAATTCACCTCTGGGCATAGATCCCAGACCACTGGAACCAAGGTCTCAAAGAGATGTGAATATCCATATTCATGGCAGCACTACTGACAGTGGCTGAAAGGTGGACACAACCCAAGTGTCCATCAATGGATTGATGGCTGTAAAAATGTAGCATATACAAAAATGATGTTGTCCAGTTTTAAAACAGAGGGAAGCTCTGGGACCTGCTATGACATAGGTGCATGTTGAGGACATTATGATAACTAAAATAAGCCATTCACGAAGAAACAAAGGTGTGTATTTCCACATGTTGAAGAATCTAGGGTAGTCAAATTTATAGAAACATAAATTATATTGGTGGTCTCCACAGATAGGGAAGCAGATGTGCAACTTAACACAGTAGTCCCCAGTCTTTCTGGCATCAGGGAACAGTGTTGTGGAAGATAATTTTTTCCTCAGACCAAGGAAAGTGGAAGGATTATTTCAGGATAATTCAAGCCCATATGCTTATTATATACTTTCTATTATTATTGCATTGTTATATATACTGAAATAATTATATAAGTCACCATGATGCAGAATCAGTGTGAGCCCTGAGGTAGTTTTCCTGTAACTATATAGTTTCATTGTGGGGATATAGGAAACAATGACACCAAAGTATATTATGTCTAGGCAACTCTGTAATCTCCTGTTGGCCTCATGTGACATGTAGCTTAGTTGCTCCATTGCTGATCACTGATAAGGTTTTGATCTGAGTCTGCAAGCAATTAATTTGTTAAGGTCTCTGTTCAATGAAACCTCCTGCTGATGTTAATCTGTATTTGCAGCTGTTCCCCAGCACTCACATCACCACCTCAGCTCTACCTCAGATCATCAGGATTAGATTCTCATACAGTGTGAAACCAAGATCCGTTTGCACAGGCTGTTCACAGTAGGATTCAGTTTCTTATGAGGATCTAATGCAGCACTGTTCTGAAAGGAGACAGCGCTCGGGCAGAAACAGGAAGAGACTGAAGTACCAAAGAAGCATTGTTCACTCACCTGCCACTCACCTCCTGCCTTGCAGCCTGGCTGGAAACAGGCCACAGACCAGGCCTCAGCTGGGGGGCTGGAGACCCCTGGTTTAATGCATATAGAGTTTCACTTTCGGAAGATGAAAAGTGTTCCAAAGCTTGTTTGTATAACAATGTTCTATGTTTCTGTATTTAACACTGCTAAACGGTATGCTTAAATTGGCTTAGATAATGAATGTTATATTTTGCCATAATTAAAAAGATTTTAAACGTCAGAATGTAACACCTAACATAAACAAAGATACTCACCAAAGAGGACCTCCAGAATTCTTCAGAAAGTGGCAATGGTGATGGGGGAGTCTGAAGTGGTAGAGGATACTCAGAGCGGGGTAAATGGTGATAGGTATTTTACTGTGACCCTGTTTTTCTTTACTTTAAACATTCACTGTACTCTTAGAACATCTCATATTTACCTACTCACCCCCCAAAAGCATTAAACTTAGGTTCTCAACCCCACCTAGCTGTCCTACTAACGAGCAATCAGCAATGATACTAGCTAGTGTTTGTAGTGTGCATGCCATGAGTGAATACCATTTTAAATGTGTTCTCTCATTTTGTGCTTACAACAAAAAGTGATTGATTTCACTTTCATAGGTCAGAATACTGGGGCAAAGGAAGATTAGTAAGCTGCTTGTGTCTATGCGTTCCTTGTCTGAGCAAGTCTTGCTCATTATTCAAGGTCTGTTTTGTCTGGTTGGGGGGAGAGGAGATTGAATCTAAGGCTCTCACACCAAGCTACAACTTCAGTCCTTTTTTAATTGTTTTACTTTGAGTCAGGATTTCACTGAGTTGCTAAGTTACCCAGACTGGGCTTGAAGTTGCAGCCTTCCTACCTCATCCTTCTAGAGTGCTGATATTCTAGACAGCTAAGTTAACCAGAAATTACTATGCAGTCCTAGAGGGAGAGATTAGGCCCTCCAGGAAGTCAGCACAAAAGACAAGGCCCACAGAGACTGTGGTTGGAGGCAAATCTGAAGAAAGCCAGGCCTCAGATGCAGATGCAATAGCCAGGACTGCAGGCCTCCCTATAGCAATTTAAGATCATAGTGTGATCAGCACCACCTGGTCCAGTGAGCCCAGCTAGACATCAGACACACGTGGGTCAGGAGAACATCTGGACCAATTCTTTCCAAAACAGCCTTTGTTCTTTCTATAGACCCTTGCGCTTGCCATGTGACTCGCTTCCCCCACTAGATCAGTACTAGCAAAGCCTGATACTTGTCAACAAAGAACCTCATGGCCACCCACTGGGGACCCCTCCTGGAAGCCCAGGTGCTATTCTCATTGTGCATTGCTGATAAACCTTTCCTAATGTCTCCTTTGCTCCCAGCTTCATTCCTTGGTGTTGTGGGGCCACAAACTCAGCACACCTGATGACTAGCAAGTTGGGAGTTACTTTTCCCACAGTGCTGGGATCACAGACAAGCCCCGCTGCTCAGGCTCACCCTTCCTGTGCCCTGCAAGTAGCAGGGAAGCAACCCCTGAGGCTGCCCCGATGGGTCCAGCAGCTAAGGGGCAGAGAGACCAGAGCAGAGCTTCATGCAAAATCCTTGAATGTCAGGTTTTTCTCCTTCTTTGGGTCACTTCTTTTGAATGATTTCCAGACATAGAAATGCCAGGTTAAAAGAACAATGTGAATAGAGCTATGGATCTTGCACAGGCAGCCAGCTTGCCCTGCACAGGACCTTGGCCTGTGAGGCAGTGCATTGGTTTTCCTAGTCCTTCAGGTCCTTTGATTAGAACCAGATTGCAAGCCGGAGGGGAGGGACAGAGTGACACAAATGTATATGACAAGCCAGATGGCAGGCGCATGACCAAGGACAGCCGTCCAGTGTGACTCTTTCCATGTCAGCTGCCCAAGGAAAGCTTCTCAGGCTGGCAACTCCTGTGACTGTCCTGCCCTCTGCTGGCCAGCGAGGCTGACGCAGCGGGGCGCTCCCAGCACCAGAATGAAGTCTGCTGTTTATCACAAGAGGGAACTTACCTTCCCAGGACTATTACGTTTTTAAGGATGTAGAAAGCCAGCTGTGGGGGTGCACACTTGTGATTCCAGCACTCAGGAGGCTGAAGCACCCACTGACCTCCTTCCCCCAACCTCAGCCTCCACGAGTGCTGCCCAGGCTGGAAACAAAACCTCCTCCTGCTGGCATCTCATCCCAGTCAGCAAATGTTTTATTACAGTTCTGTCAAAACACAGTTATTTTCCCTTGACTCCATGGCTAAGAATTGCCACCAGCCTGCTCCAGCCCTGGGGGAGCTACAACTGGGTAGGAAGAGCTCCTGGGCTCCTCTCCTGTGTGATGCCCCGGGGTTCTGGCTCCTGGGTCACTAAGCAAGGGGCATGGGCAGCACGAGAGGCCACAGCCGTGGGAAAGGACTGCAGGAGTGGAAGGGCTTCGAGGTGGTCATGTCCCTGAGAGCAACTCTGCTCTAGCAAGTCCCCCACTTCCAGTTACCTTGGACAAATCCATCAAACGTTTAAATAAAAACGCAAAAGTTCTTATTTTCAAAGTAAACAGAGGTCAGAAGGACCCACTTGTGGAGAAAGCACAACGCTTTAAGTTCAGACGAACTTGGGTCAAATCCCAACCCAGCGCAAGTCACTCAGCTGCTCTGCCTGCAGCTCCAGCCTGAAGAGGTCCGTGAGGTTGAATCTGTGCCTATGACGGCAGGGGGACTCTGGGAAGCTGAGGCAGGACAGGGCTCTGCCCTGAGACAGGTGAGCTGTGCTTCCAGTCCAGAGCTTCTGCAGTCAAGGGCAGAACCCCTAACCTCTCTGCAACAGTGTGGGGAAAAGGCCTGGGCTCCTGCAGCCAGGTCCACCCAGAATGCCCCCAGAGCCATAGGGTCCACCAGGAATACCCCCAGAGCCACCTACCACTGCAGACAGCTGGGGCAAACAGGGAGCAGCACCCTGCTCCTGGATGGGAAGGAGAAGCACCGAGTGCCAGCCAGCGAAGGGACTGCACTGCACATTGAAGGCTCCTGGGGCCAGTGGTGGCCTGGAGGTGGAGGCGAATGTACTCACTGTGCTTTTAGGCCCTTTGCCTGACTTTTCCAGGGTTTGGGTTCTGAATGTGCAAAAGGAAAATGGTAAGAGGGTAAAGTGGTACCATAAAGTACAAAGCCCAGGATCATTCATTGCAGTGCTTAGTCTCCAGAAGAGGCACCACATCCAGCAGAAAGAGCAGGACCAGGAAGATCACTAGGGCACCCCTGAGATGCTCTAGCCGGCCCAGCACTGGGGTTTGGCCTGGGTATAAGCACTGCACACTTTACCTGACACTTCCCTGAGCCCTGTTCTAGGGACCCAGAATAAGGGTGTGCTCTGTGCCTGTGCCTCTCAGGCTGGCCCATGAGGAGGGTGGGCCCTGACTTTCCAGGTCTGGGAAGGAAGCTCCTTCCTGGCTGTGCCCTGGGCCAGTTCACTGCCAGTAATTTGACATTTACCAATTGCAACAGCGGGACGCTGCCTGCAGCCTACATCCAGGAGCAAGTGTGAGACCAAGAATATTAGGTATTCAATAAATGCAAGCATTGAATCTAGTGAGCCTCAGGTTGTGTCCAGTATTGTTCCCTGTACCCAAAAGCCTGGACCCGTCTGGGTTTCCATGCCATGCATTTCTGGAAAGGAGTGTCCTCTGGGGGGAGGTGGGGCAGGGACTGCTCCCTGAGGAGGGGGCCTGGGTCCCACTGACCGCTCCCCTAAGGCTGGGCACATTTCTGTCACCAGCCATGACTGTGGGCCTCCAAGGAGCTAAAGAATGTCTGTTCATGAGAATTCTCCCAGCCCTGCACCTGGGTCCTAGTAGGTCTCACTTTCTTTGGTTGTTTTGGTTTTTGTTTTTGTACTGGGGACCAAACCCAGGGCTTTTGCACTGAGCTGCATGCCATAGCCCTTTCTTTTACTTTTTTATTTTGAAGCAGGGTCTTACTAAATTGCCCAAACTGGGTTGGAACTTGAGTTCCTCCTGCCTCAGCCTCCCAAAGCACTGGGATTACAGGTGTGCAGCACCATGCCTGGCCTCTGTGCTTGACTGGGAGTGGCACTGAAGCTTGCCAGGCTGCAAGCTGGCACTGAATGTGCTGTGGACACTGCATGGTGGCCCTGGGGCAGCCTGCATACCATGGAGTTGGGGCTGGAGCTGCTGAGTGACCACTGGAAGTGCCTACCATGGAAGACAGCCATGCATACCTGGTGTTGCAGGAGGACAGCCTCGTGGTCACCTGTGTGTGGCTCACTGAGCAGGCTGTACCAATGCTCAGTGCTGTTTCTGCTGACCACAGAATGCACGGTGTGCAACCTGGAGGGTCAGGTCTTCACGACCAAGTGCAGGACCACCATGACACGTGTCCTGTGCAGGCCTGAGGTGCCTGTGCTCCAATGTAGCACAACCTGCACACCAAGGTCAAGGCCAGGGCCACCACTACAGAGCAGGAGGACAGGGTGGGGGGACTGCTGTGGAGCAGGAGGACCAGGGGAGGCCCCTGGGACACAGCAGCATATGCGCAGTCACCTGGACCACATCTGTCCCCCAGCTCACTAGCAACTCAATTTGTGGGTAGCTACAGCCCGTGCCTAGAAGCGCACACTGCGGCTTGCCCCACCCCTCGCAGGCCTCCCCGCCCCTCCGAGACCCTGTCCCAGCACTCCCTGCTGTGCTAGACAACCTGGCGCTCCTCCGGAATTTCCTGCTGGGCTTCCCTGGGCTGCCAGGTGGGCAATCCCCGGGTTCATTTCCCAAAGAGTCAGAGCCTGGGGTCCCTGAAGGAAGGGCTCTAGCAGCCGGGCCACCAGCTGCGTGGTGCACAGCGGGCCCAGCCAGCACAGGCTTTCCTGGGTAGCAGCTGTCAGAGTCTCCACTGTGTCCTCCACTCACAATTCTCCCCTGCCCAGCCCTGCCCACTGGCAGCTCCCACGGGCTGTGTCCTGGTGAGCCGCAGTGGTCGGGGGTCTCCCGGAGGCTGTCAGGCCCTGACCACTGCCTCAAGCTGATGCCCTGCTTGCCAGCCAGGCTGGTTCAGGACCCAGTAGTGGGGCTGTTGCTACACCTGCCTGGGCACCCCAACAGCTATGGGGTACTTCTCTGCAAAGGTGAGGAGGAGTTGTCAGAGGCTGCAGGATGCACAGAGCTACAGAGCCACAGCATGACCCCTAAGCACAGCTAGGCCTGAGTGGACAGACAATGCAAGAATTCTGTTCAAACCTTAAAAATAAGCAAACGGAGCTGCTGCCTCATACTCTTTACAGCTTTAGCCCATCCTGCCACCTAAAGTAAGGCGCCCACACCAGAATCAGTGCCTGTATTCCTTCAAACCCTCCTCCAAAGCAGCCAGTGCCACTCAGCGCCTCAAAATGCCCAGCTACACCTGGCGCCCACTGCCCCTTGGGGTGTGTCCCCAAGCCAGGCCGATGTCCCACTTGTAAAGGAGCCAATAAATTTAGCTTTGCTCAAATACCAGTGTGTTCCTGGTGTGTAACAGGGATATAACTGTGGCATGGGAGGAACCAATGGAGAAGGCAGGACCGGCAGTGGCCTTCGCTGTAACTTTGAACTTGGGATTTTTTCTTTGTTCTTGTAATTGATATAAAGTTTGTAGTATCTATCTATCTCCCCATAATCACTCCTTTATATCCAGGGACCCAAAAGTTCTCTTTTGTGCTTGGTCTGCATCAGAGCAGTTTTTTAAACAAACTCTTATCTACCTGTAAACCATGGGATAAAGTGGGTTGTGATCAGCTTTCTAAAAAAGTGCTTTAGAAAATATAGTGTACTGCAGGAAGTAGACATAAGACTTGCATTCCAATTGAGTTGCTTCATTCACACAACACTGCCCAATGTACAATCATTACTTACCCACCAAAAATGGCACTGCTACTTATTTTAAATTAGTACGTGTATCAATATCCTGTCCTCCTGTCTTCTCTATCTCTATCTCTCCATCTCTCTCTGTCACTGTCTCTCTGTCTCTCTCTATTCTCTGTCTCTCTCTGTCTCTATCTCTCTCTGTGTGTCTCTCTGTCTCTGTCTCTCACTGTCTCTGTCTGTCTCTCTGCCTGTCTCTCTGTCTCTGTCTCTCTCCCTGTCTGTCTCTGTCTCTATCTCTGTATTTCTGTCTCTGTTTCTCTGTCTCTCTCTGTCTCTCTCTGTCTCTGTATCTCTGTATCTCTGTCTCTTTGTCTCTGTCTTTGTATCTCTCTCTCTCTCTCTCTCTCTCTCTCTCTCTCTGTCTCGCTCTCCAGATAAAACCTTTGGAAGCCACTGTTTTCAGTACATGCTCCATGCTACTCCCTTTGGAAAGCCTGATTATGTTTCCCAGCCCCTCCTCTAGCTCACTGCATCCCACATTCACAGGAAATTTCCCTCGGAGGTTTCACTCGCTCACTCAGTCAGTTGCTTTCTCTAACCTCAGGCAGGAATCTTAGGGGAGGTGGCTCAGTTTTGCAAAGGTCATGGACCAGAGGCCACGTGGCAGTCATCTCAAGTTCACGAGAACACATGGCAGGTACTTGGTGACTTTGGACTCATGGGGAATACAGAACCTAATCCCAGTGAGCATCAGAAGGTGTGAAATATTGGAGCCAATTCTGCCAGTGTCTGGAGAAGCCCCAGGCACTAGTGGTGGAGAAGCCTAACTTTATGGGGTTGGTGGGACTTCCACCAACTTCTGGGTGGTCCACACTTGTCATTCACATCAATATTTCAACGACTCTAGCTGCCACACTGGAATATCTGAGAGGCTGCCTCAGGACCCTGAACACATAACTGGTACAAATTCTGACTCCAGAGAATGAGAGACAATGAAATGCAAACCCCATGGGAGCATTTAGGGTTATCTCTCCCCTGATCTGATGCAGCACTCGGGAACTGATTGCTAAGGACTGCCTGATGGGAAGCTCTCTGGAGGCTTCACTTGACTTGCTGTTCCTCTGCTGCTGCTTAAAGACTCTTTCTCTAACAGGTTTTCACTTACTCTTCAAAAAACCCAAGGGAAATTCCCAATTTTTGGATGATAAGACTGAGGCCCACAGCAGTTAACTGACTTGCCCATTGTCACATAGTACATTGAAATGTTTCTG
Organism: Hydrochoerus hydrochaeris; assembly: GCA_004027455.1. NCBI lineage: Eukaryota > Metazoa > Chordata > Mammalia > Rodentia > Hydrochaeridae > Hydrochoerus > Hydrochoerus hydrochaeris. Next base: position 105,630 of record PVLA01003156.1, read on the forward strand.
ACTGAGTTTTGGAGAGCAATAATGTCCAGTGCTCACTAAGGATCTAAAATTTAATTTGGGTGCTAGCACTGAGTGAAGCAGAGTTGAGAAAAGTAGCCATGAAGGAAGCTGAAAATTCAATGGATGCAATATCCATTAAAACTTTAGAAACAAATATCATAAATGGAAGCAAATCAGTGGACTCCAGAATATTCTTGGACAATAGATACAAAATGGATTATCCTGAAATGGGTTTATATAGAGTAATTAATAATAATAACATTCATAAAAGCTCTGGAATGGCAGCTTGTTCTGGTACAGATGTAAATGCAGCAAGCATCAGAGAAACATTTTTGAACTGGAAATATGAAGTAGGGAATCAAAATGATCTTACATGTGAAGAAATAATGGAATTGGTGTGTAAGGTTTCTAAAGATCATACCAAAAGGAGCAGGTTGATTTGTGTAATTCTAAGCCATGGTGAAGAAGGAAAAACTTCTGGAACAAATGGACCTGTTGACCTGAAAAGATTAACAAAGTTGTTCAGAGGAGATCTTTGTGGATGTCTAGCTGGAAAACCCAAACTTTTCATTACTCAGTCTTGCTGTAGCAGGGGACTGCACTGCGGCCTTGAGACGGACAGTGGTGTTGATGGCATCATGGTGCACCAGGAAATACTGGTAGAGGCCACCTTTTTGTGGGCATATTCCACAGCACCAGGTTACTATTCCTGGCCAAACTGAAAGAATCCTTGTTCATTCAGTCACTCTGTGCTGTGCTGAAGTTGTACACACACAATCTGGAGTTTATGCACATTTTTACTTGGGTTAACCAGAAGGTAGCAACAGAATTTGAGTCCCTTTCCTGTGATTCCATTATTCATGCAAAGAAACAAATTCCATGTATTGTGTCCGTGCTCACAAAAGAACTGCATTTTTATCACTAAAAAATGGTTGATTTTTTAAGTTTGTATGCCAAGTGAGGAAACAATATAAATGATATTGTATTTCCTTATCTAATTGACTACTTTAGAACCATATCACTTCCCTAGCAAAAGACCCATAATGAAGCTACCTCAAACTTAGAATCAGGTAGTTGAAACTGAATTTAATTAGGAATAAATAAATATGGATAATGGTATGATCATTATGAAAAGAAATTATTATAATTTTTATATCTTTCATAATTAGCAACATGTTGATATATGCTATGAATTTTCAAATAATGATGAGGAAGTTAAACATTGCAGCAGTGAATTTTAATGACACTCCCCTACACACTTAAGACTGTGCACTCTAGTTTTGGTTGGACTGTAGAAACGATGATATGGACTAATGTATCTTATACCTCGAGGATCCGTGGGCATGGTCAAAGGCTTGAACTCTTGTGCTAGAACTGATATATGAAAAGAAATCAACTGAATTTTTAAATTACTTATTACAGCTCATGATTTTTGTTCTGAGCATGTTTTTTTGTAAAAAAAAAAGTCATGTCTATAGTCGATAAGGAAAGTATATTTAAGAGAAAGTATGAGTAAATTGAATTGATTCTTTTAAGGCTAACATGCAACATTAGTGGAGAGTCATAACTATAACTCTATGTAAAAACCTCAAACTATTACTAGAGAGATACGGAGAAATTCTACAGAAATATACTAAAATACTGTCTGTATAAGAAGCAGCGGAATGTAATGAACGAACAATGAATGGATCCACTGGGTAATCGGTAATTTGAGAGATGGTTCTCACCTGACTAGAGACATGGCTCTGTCCAAACTAGGCAGAGCTACAGACGCCAGTTTAGAAAAGTCTTGCCAGGTGATTTCTTTGGGAGCACACAGTATGTGGGAGATACTCCCAAGCCATGTGAAAAAGTAAACCAAGTGAGGAATTCCTAAAATGGAGCTTTTCCAAAGAGCTACTAAAATTGTAACATTGTTTGTGGTATAATTTGTAAGCATATGCCATGTTTTGTTGAAGTTTACAATCAGAGGAAAAATGGTGGTCACATTTTGTGCTGTTACCTGAAATGAAAGGACCACAGCACACAGGGCTGTACAAGCATCTAGTTGGAGCCCCACTATGAAACCCTGCAAGTGGAGCTCAGCCCCAGCAGGGGAGGCCAGGCCCCCAGGTTCCTGTGCATGGAGTTGGTCGGCCATGGCTGACCACACCTGTGTGCTTCACAGACGTTCAGTCTGACATTTCATGTGCACTTCCTTTTGGTTCAAAGAAAGGAATTTACATTTACAATCAACAACTATTTATTTTGATAAGATCTATGAACTTTTCCTAAGTAAATGAAGCATGTAATAATATTCTAAGATGGGTCTTTGTATGACAATTTTGTAAAAGTTTTTTAATTGGTGTTTTTATTTCCAAACATAAATTCAAGCTTAAATTAAAAATAAAATAAAATTTACCTGGAAAAGCAGCATTTCATTCCATCGTTTGCAAAATAACTTTAGACACTGAGACTATCTTTAATTCATCAGGGAGGAAACAGGCTCAGAGACTGTGAGTAGCCCTTGCAGGATACTGCAACTCTGCCTGAGAGTAAAACTGATCTCTGGTAATTCCCTGACCCTTGGTGTAGTTCTTTATCAAATGGAATTAGCATGGCAATCTTAGGTTATATGAGAACATTAAATGAGTTAGTGGATAAAAAGCATTTTGGAATAGTGCCTAGATTTTCTACATGTAAAAATTCAAATCTACACTCCTTTTATCATAAAGTCGACTTAAAACTGAGAGCCCAGAACCAAATCAGAGATACTTGTGCTTGTGTCCCAGTATAACAGCTTCCTAGCTCCATGACCCTGAGCAAAGTGTGTCTCCTCTCTAAGAACTGGTCTCATCCATAAACAGGGTGCTATCGTTTTGATGTAGAGTGTACCTCAAAGGTCCAATTCCCAGAGTGGTGTCACCACCAAGTGGTGGAACCTTTAAGAGGTGGAGACTTGTGGGAAGTCTTTAAATCAAGGGGGGCATGGCCTTTGAAGAGCATTGTGGGATCTCTTCCTCCTCCTCACTCCTTCTTTTGCTTGCCAGCCATGTGATATGTAGCTTGATTCTACCATGCACTTCTGCCTTGATGTTCTCTCTGCCTTTCCCAAAGGTATCAGGCCAACCATTGATGGGTTGCAATCTTTAACACTATGAGCCAAAAAGCTAAAAAAATAAAAAAAAATAAAAAAACCTTTTTATCTTGATAAGTTGATTATTGCAGATATTCGCTGTAGTAACAGAAAACTAAACATAGGCATAGTCGTAAGACTCCTGATATAAGATTATTGCATTGATGAAACAGGATATTGCAGGGAAGTGCCCTTTGCAGGGCTGATCAGTCCCCTTGGGTCATAAGATCAT
>PVLA01003156.1:109076-226931 GCA_004027455.1 Hydrochoerus hydrochaeris
AAAAAGAAAAAAAAAAAAAAAAAAAAAGAGTAGAAAAAAAGTTGAAACTAGACACCCAGGCAAAAGGATATGGACTACTTTCATAACCAAGCAGGAATGATTAAAAGTGCCAAAGATCAAAATTAAAGGACATGAAAAATTAATCAACTTCTATTTCCATCTTCCTTGCTTCCACCACTCTTTTCAATTCTACTTTTCTTATCTTTTTTTTTTTTTAACACTGTGTACACCTTATTTAAAGAGAAACAAAAGCATGTAAAGGGTAGAGATAGGGCCTAGCAAGCCACCGGCGCACTGGGGTGGGAACTATCAGCAGTTCCTGAGCTCTGCATCATGTTGGAGCTTTGGGCGGTGGGAGAACAGGAGGCCTACTGGCCATCCTGGTGAGCAGCTGGGGCCGTGCCGATGTGCAGGCTAAGAATCACACATTGATCCATCCCCCCACCCCCGTTAGCAAGTCGGCACCGGCGGTCTGAGTATCTTTTTGGAGGATGAATGTATGCAGCGTGGCAATTAAGGGGGATTTCCTTCTACCATCTCTTTGAAGGCAAATATTTTTATCACTGTTTTGCTCAGTTTTGATTAATGGTACTGCTTTATTCAATATTCTGTTTTTAAAAGTTCGATATTTCCTTCCATTTTCCTCTACCTGATTGAAAGAACAGCTAATGTGAACAAAATGGGCTGTACTATTGAGCCCATTGCTAGTGTCCTGGTGACCTGCTCTGAGGTTCTGTGGTAGTTTTACTGCACTGTGGTCACATGGGTTTGTCCTATCTTGTTTTTCTGTATTTTGCTACCTTCAAAAAAAAAGTAGATAAGAAAGTAACAAAATACCTCCAAAAATCTCCCAACTCCACCAAAGCTGATCCATGGATCATGGATGAGGAGAAACTCAAAAACAAGGCAACAGAATTATGTAAGGTGATTAAAAGTATATAACAACAACAAAACAAGTCAGTAAGGTACTTAGCAACCTGAAACAGGATATAACTAAACAGATAATGGACTTAAAAAGTAAAAAGAAGAAAAGAAAGTGCTCTAGATGGCTGCATGTATGTTTGAGTGTGTAGGATTGATAACCATGTTGCTAAGTTGTTACTGGATCATTGAACTTCTTTGCACTCTCACTGTTTGAATGTCCACTTTGTATGCTTTAATTTTGTACCTTTAACAACTAGATCTAGGAAGACAATATGTAATTTATCAACTAGTGATTTCTTATTGCTTTTTTTTCTGAAATTCTGTATTGTTTCTACTCCTTTTTCTGTTTTGCTTTTTTTTCTCTTTAAAAAAAGGGTAGAGATAATAAAGAATTTCAAAAAAAAGATAAATAAGAAATCACTAGTTGATAAATTACATATTATTCTCTTAGAAATAGTTGTTTAAGTTACAAAATTAAAGCATACAAAGTAGATATTCAAACAGTGAGAGTGTAAACAACTACACATGCATGAGTCTCTACATGTATTTCTATCCTTTCTGTATTAGAAGGAAAAACAAAATACAGCAAGACAAAACAAAACAAATTCCTATAAAAACATGAAACCAAATAGTCGTATAAAACCACAGTACAAGGTGATCTACAATGATTACTGTGTTGTTTCTTATTATCTTCAATAGAATTGTCTATATCATCAGGCATAATTAAATATAGCAGTATAATTGAATATAGCAATATATAACAATATTAATAAAAATAAAACATTATAGACAGTATAAAACTTCAAAGGCAGGTAATAATCAAACCAGAGTGGGTATTCTAGTGGATCTTGTCATCTTAAGTGCAGTTGCCTATACTTTCAGACTTGGTACTATCAATCATAACAGTTTTGAATAAAACCTATCAATACAAAACAGCAATCTAACAGACCAGATTCGATTACAATCAGTCATGGTAAAACAGTGTAGGTTTTACAGAGCTTTAGATTAAGTTAATAGGAAATTAAGGATAATTACCATACTATATCCTGTAATTTTTGGGAATACTGTCTGTTCCCTCAAATCTAGTACAGGTAGAATGACTGGAACAGAATATAATACATCTAAGCAGAGTAGTATGAGTAATGTGGTTTTTAAATCCTGGTGCACTATTAACAATATAGTGTGTCAAGGCCATCTATGTTAGAGATTCTAGTTATCCTTCTCTACCTCATTTCTGCTATACTATTTTTCTGCCTTTGTTTGTCTAGTTTTCTCTTTCACTCTACTACCTGCCCCACTCACTGAGGCCTTTCTGCCACTGTTCCTAAAATCCTAGTATGTTTTCCTCTCTCTCTCTAGAATGTCCTTCAGTATTCTCTGTAGGGTTGGATTGGTGGTCACAAACTCCCCCAGTTCCTCTTTGTCATGGAAGCATCTTGTTTCTCCACTAATTTCTAGTGACAGTTTTGCAGTGTACATCAATCTGGGCTGGAGGTTATTTTCTTTCAGGGCTTGGAATACTTCACTCCAAGCTCTTCTTGATCTGATAGTCTGTGTGGAGAAGTCAGCTATGATTCTGATGGGCTTACCTTTATAGGTAATCTGTTTCTTTTCTCTGATGGCTTTTAATATTCTGTTTTTATATTGAATTTCTGGTATCTTGATTATTATATGTCTGGGTGTAGATCTGTTTTGGTTGTAGGTGGCTGGAGTTCTGTATGCCTCACATAACCAAATGTCATTTTCTTTTCCCAGCTTGGGAAGTTTTCTTTAATTATTTCCATGAATAGCCTTTGTAATTCACCTGTATGTATTCCTGCTTCTTTATTCACATTTCTTATTCTTAAAATGTAGATTCTCTTGTCATCTTCTAACCTTTGTATTGTTACTGCCTGTTTCCTTGTTCTTTTTAAGAGATCTTTCCTTTCATGATCACACATTGCAAACTTGTCTTCAAGTTTTGATAGTCTGTCCTTAGTTTCTTTTAAGGTGTTTTGCCAGCTTTCAGTGGAGTTTTTAATTTCTTGGTAGTCTCTTTGAATCTGCTTCACGTATTGTATATTTTCTTTATATTCTTTATCAAATGTTTCTCTCCTTTTTTTGTGTTCCTCCCTTCTTCTGTCTGTATCTTCCTGAGAGATGCTTCCTGAGAGCATTTCTTTTATTACTCTACTCATATCTTGCTTCACCTGATTTAATATTTAAATTTTGAGCTCATCTACAAGATCCTGAAGATATCTCTTAATGTCCATTGAAACCATGTCTGATGTTGGTGTGTTTGCCACCCTCAGTCTCCCTTGTTTTTCCCTCTCTTGGATCAGTGCTCCCAGGGTTCTGGGCTGGGGGCCTCCTCCTGCCTCTCTCTCCTGTCATGGTCCTGGCTTCCTCCACACAGGTTACAGTGCAGGTCCCAGCCCCCTTCCCCATTGGCCACGTTTCCTCCGAAGCATGCTGGTGAGTGATCTCTGCCCTCTCCTGACTGCTCTTGTCACTGAGGTATAAGCAGTGGCTGTGTACGCCTGCCCCTCCCTACCGGGCCAACCAAACTTCAGGGGCCTTCACCCAGTTAGTGCGTGCTAGGTGCAGGGAATCAGTTTGGGATGGCTCATTGGGTCCTGGCCAGTGGAGTGGCCCAGTCCAATCAAATCCCACTAATCTGCTCTGGTGATGGAGTAACCAACTGAAGTCACTGTTGCTCTCAGTTCAGGTTCCTCTTGCCTAAATCCAACATGTCGCCCATTTGGTCATGCCCTTCCCATGGAGGGGTTTCATTCCCAGCACTGACTGTGGGTTAATGAAGGGCCATTCACGGGCTCTGCTCTCCATTGTGCTCACCAACCCCTGACTTCAGTGCTGTTGTGGTTCCTGTGAGTGGTGGTGGAAACGAGTTTGGGCGGCTCTGCCGGCCGGCAAGGATTCAACCTGGTGCAAATTCAGGCTGCACAAACTTGGTGGGTCGCCGCAAAAATGCTGTGTCCTGTAATTTTTAGCTGTTTCAGTTGCAGTCCCAACATATTTGATGAGCTTTTTTATGTTTTAATTTCTTCCTGTGTCAAGAGGATCCATCTCCCTCTGTCTGGGTCTCTCCAGGGTGTTTTATTCTGGCATATGAGTTGTTTGTCCTGGGAGGCTTTGTATTTTGTTGCTCACTGATCAGCCATGTTGACTTCTCCAATATTATGGTTTATATCTGGTGGTTTCCCTAAAGCCTCATGTGCTCATAAGTGGAGCTTTGGGGGTGTGATCCTCACTAGTGGATTGGTCCACTGATGAGTTTATAGCTAAATGTGATGTGATCTTGGGAGGTGAGGCCTGGTGGAAGAGGAGGGGGCATGGCCTGAAAAGATCTATCTTTCTCCTGCTCCCTTGAGATCCCCCCCTCATTCTGCCGCTCTGCTTCCTGTTGCTCTTGCCATGAGGACACTTTCCCTCTGCCACGCAGCCCTGCCTTGGAGCCAGCACACTACAGATTACAAACTGTGAGCCACATAAATGTTTGCTTCTTTGAGCTATGGGTGGCCAGGAATTGTTTCCGTGGTGAGACAGTAGCTAAGACAGGTGGCCATGTATGTCGCTGAGCAGCTGCACTCTGGATACCTCAGTGAACATAGAAGGTGTGATTATGGCTTGCCCGGATGGGGCAGATACACTCAGGCACCAAGCCGCTCCTCCTAAAGACAAGTCATCACTTCAAACAAGACCCTGGGGGGCAGTGAACAGGGGACACAAACAGGAAAGAAGTCTGATATGGCGTCTTAGAGGGCAGGGAAAGTGATGTCCATGGGCCTTAGAGAAATGTCAGGAAAAAAGGAGGCTTTCCCAGTAAAGATGCAGTTTGACCCAGGGCAGAAGAGAGCAGCACCTGACTCTTGGCCTCACCTGGGTCCATGCTTGGATCTGTTGAGGATTCTTTCCACAGCCACTAAATGCTCCTTCCTGGCAGTGCCAGTTGGATTCCAGGAAGAAACCCTCTTGCCCCCAAGCTCCAAACCCTGAGCTCCTGCACTAAGCATGGTGAGATGGGGACCCGGGTTAAGACAGAGGAATGGGGAGACCTGATCACCACACAAGTAGGAGGATCATGGAGTTTATTATGCAAATCTAGACTCTGGTTAAGACTCAAAGGAGCCTGTTAATAATTCCATGGGATAACAATTGTACGCCAGGACACATGCTGGTCCACCTTTTATGTGACTGCATACTGTCGGGCACTGACCTACCTGTCACCCTGATCTGCTGTCCTCCGGGGTCCCCTGTGCCCACGATGCATGTCTACTATCCTCCACCCAGGGGTCCTTCATCACTTCCTGTCGATTCCTGGCTGTGTCGCTGCTTGATGAAATCTTATTCATTGATCAGCATTAGATCCCAATGTCACCACTTAGAACAGGTCTCTCTCAGGGACCCCCTGTACACCTGCACACTCTGCAGGTCCCAGGCAGCCTCCACTCCTCAGCCCTCCTAATCACCTTCTCAGGGCCTTAGCATGAACATGTCACTTCACCTGAGTTCTACAGTAGGTGTTACACAGCGGGTGGTTTCCTGAAAAACTAGGTTTCGTTCAGCTCTGCTGGCTCACAGCCAGACAGGCTCTGCTCTTGGATTTAGATGAGATCCTTTCAGTTCCCTTCAGGAAGAACTGAGCTAAACCCTGGCCACTTATCCTTTCCTTTTTTCCTGTCTCTGTCTCCTAAATGCTGATTTTAAGAGGGTCACAGATCTGCCTCTACAAACTGAAACCCAAACTCCTCAGCATGATGCTGAAGGCCCTTTGGGCCTGAACCCCAATCTTTCCATCCAGCTTCATCCTCGGGAATTTATTTCCCACTCCTTTCCCCATTCTTTGAGTCTACATACTTACCCTGGCATATTGAAAAGCCAGATCAATAGTGTCTCACGCTACATCAGTACCCAGCCACGTTGCCTGTTCCCTGCCTCACTCACCCACTGTCCTCCACGTTGGAGGGTCGGAGTTATGCCTCTCCTCTTCTCAGCACTCACTCCCCTTGCCCTCCCCTTCACCTGCCAAATCCTCTAATGGGTCTCAGATCTGTTCTCCTGCCACTGTGCCCACCATCACTGTCTCAGTTCAGGTTCTTGGCATCAGAGTTTTTGCTTCTACTCACTGCCCTACATAAGCCCATCAGCCCTAAGCAGCTCTAGTGCTCATTTTTAAAATACGGTGTAAAACTCCACTGTTGTTTTCCTGTAAGAGTGATTCTACCATGGGGTTCTGACATAGATATTCATCAAGGAGGAGCCCTCTTGGTTATCCAGGTAGATTAGTATCCATCTCGAGTGAGTCCCACCTTGATGTCTGTCAGTCGGTCTTATACCTGTTGTCTGTGCTCAGCAATGAGAAGAGAAATCCTGATTCCTTCCTACACACAATCTTGTCACTGGTGACAAAGAAAAATGTGGTCCCTGGTGTCCAAAACTGATCCGATGTCATGGCCAGGCTATGGTCCTGTTTACACGCTGGCCAGGGCTCCCAGCCCAGGAGCAGAACCACCTACACAACCAAAAGGCAGGACAGCGTGAACTGCCTTGAGGCCCTGACCACATGAAGCCATCTGCACCAACGCCCTGGCATAGAATTCCCCTACAAGTTTCTCCATTTTTTCCTTCTTTTTGCAGACTGTGAGCCAAGGTTCCACTTTGTTCTTTTCTTGCCCCTGAAGTGCCGCTCACTGCCATCCATGGCGAGCCCAGGAGCTTTGCTGTGATGGTTGCAGTTTTCAGCTGAGCACTTTCTGGGGTTTTCCCCTGGGAGGTCAGCTGTGCAGGGCCACCCTTCCCCTAGCATCTGGTGGCCAACCTTAGTCACAGTCACAGTCAGGGATCGCAGTCATTGATCCCGGGTATGGTGCACAGGGCCTCCACTGGTGTGACACACACAGGCTCACACGGAGGGCACTGACACACAAAGCCAAGCTTGGTGCTGCTCTGGGACTTGGTAGCCTCTCAGATCCCCCTGCTGGGTTACCAGGGTGAGGGCGAGCCTCTGCACTGTCTGGGGAGTGATGCACCGGGCAGACCTGCATCAGTCCTCTGTGACTCAGAGGCAGCAGTGAAAGAGCTGCCCTGGCTTCTGCAGCAGCTGATGTAGAGCAAAACTCTGCTCCCTCAGGGCCTCCTGTGAATCCCCTGTGCCTCCACAGCCCTCTGTTATGTGCACCAACTGCTCACCACACCAGACTTATCACCTTGAATCTCCCTGTGGGTGAGCTCCTGTCTTTCCCAGGAGGCTGTGTTTCAGATGGAGGAAACTGTCTCTTCATTGGTAGAGTAAGCACCTTTCTGTCTACCTTACAGAGCTCTAGTATGGATAAAAGAGTTCAAGCGCAGAAAGCAGTGCTTTGGCACACAATGAACACCACATAAATATGTGCTATCACTTCCACAAGCAATATTGATATGTATGGCTGTTGAATTTGGTTGCAGTAGAGCAGGCAACTTCCGAAAACTACTGAGATCTAACTTAGAATGGGGTTGGGAGTATTGACATTATTTTTTCCAGTAACTTCTCCAATTACTGGTATAGCCTTCAACCCACCTGCTGCTCCAGACCTCTGGGGATCAGAGCCCAGTCCTGTTAAGTAAGAGAAGCCAGGCCTGACCCTTTCCCCTGCAGTATGGCTTAAAGGTAGACCCAACCCGAAACAACTGCCTTGGAATACTGTTTTGAGAACCTTCACTGGGTGACTTGTTCAAAGGACACTTATGCTCAACAATTCTAAATGTAAATGTGTGATTTTGTGTTCATTCCTGGGTGATGCCTTGGGTTGCCAAGTTTCCCTGGCTTCCTCTGGAGCCAGCCAGATTTTCCAGGACTTGTCTGACCCCACCTGCAGTGAAGCCACCCTCCAGACACCATGAACAGCTGGGTCTCACTCTCCAGAGGAAGATGATTTCTGAAGGCTCTGAGTGAGCCTGGGTCAGCCTTTCATGGTCAGAGGCCAGCAGGGTGAAGTCCAGGGTGTAATCAGATCCACCCCAAAAGCCAATGGTACTCTGAGATATTTACAGAATTCAGATTCCTCCTCATCCCAAGTGTCACATGAATCCAGCCTACTGGAGACATTGAATGTAGTTGGCGATTCTGTGTCATTTACAAGTACTTTCAGATACTTGATTTGCCCACACTACACAAAGCCACCCAGGAAGTTGGCTATCATCTTTTCCATTTCCTAAGAGAGGAAGCTCAGAAAAGGTGACTGGTCCCAGTTTGGGAATTGGCATGGTTTTGTGAAGGTTCAGTACAAGCTTGTACTGGCTTTGTCCAAGGAGAGTGAATCACAGAGATGAAGAGTGGATTTTAGAATAAGATGGTCCCATGGCGTGAGGTGTGGTGAGCTGAGCTTTGGCCCTAACACGCGCTAGAGGAATGAACTTAGGCAAATTCATGTTCACTGTCATTTCCTCAGCTATGATGAGAGAGTATCTGAAAGGATTAAATGACCTAAAATAATTTAGAACTGTCTGACGTGACCAGTAATTAAATAAATTGCCTTAACAATATGGATAGAAATACAAAACCTTCTCAGCACTTTTTCAAATTTTCCTGGTATGACTTCTGACAACTAAGTTTCTACCTCCAAACCGACTGGAAATGAGCTAGTCAGCATTCTCATCAAGCCCCAAGGCTGGACTGGGTGGGGGTCCAGTTCCTGGAATGAAGCCCTGTAAAGGCGATTCTTTTCACTGGAGCTGGTCAATGGGGTGCACAGCAGAGGGCGACACAGGGAGCTGGTGCTGTGTGGCTCTCAGCCTTTTCTAGGCCACTGGTCCCAGGCATTCTGCCCAGCAGCCTGGCATCTCGAAGATTCACCCGGCACACCCAAGTGAGTCCAGCGCTGGCCAAGAGGATCGCATTTCATCCAGTGCTGAAATCACTTGAAATTCCCCTTGTTCATCCAAAGACACAGCCATAAAAGAAGCCACTGGCAGTCTTGCTGAGTAGAGAACTTTATTGTTAGCTGTTCCTGCATCTTTTGTGTTGTATGGGCCCAAAACAGAGGAACCCCAAGAAATCTATTTGGTGTGAAGAGTCACATGCACACAGATTTTGTCTCAAACCCCAACCCATTTCATCAGGGGACCAAATTATCTCTCAGCTGCCTTTCTATGCGGTACCCAGAGCTCCATCGAAGCTTCTGGGCCAGGATCACACTATGCAGGACTTTTCTGGTGCCCCAGCATTCAGGAGGCTCATTCTCCAGCCAGCTGTGGGAGGAGGAGTGAGGCATGGTGCCAGGCCATTCTTTTTAAGGAATGCCCTAGATCATTGTTTTTAAAGAATGGCCTGGCCCAAACACTGCGGTACACCCTCCCACCCTACCCCCACTAAATCCACGGTGGCCCAAAGTTTCTCTCTGCCCCTTCTTTTCCTCCAGTCCCTCCCCGCCCACATGGAGGCCTCTGCTCCCCAACTGTCTATCTCTGTTCTGAACAGAGAGGAGAGGGAGAACACTCCGGTACCTGGGAGGCTGGGAGTTCACCCACAAGTCACTCTAAGCCACTTTTCAGAGATGTCTCCCCAAAACACTGGCATGCCTGTCCCTGTGTGACCAGTGTGCAGGGTGAGTCATCTGTGGGCGTCGCGCCACAGCAGCTCGAATAATGGCCGTGCCAAGGCTATGACCTTGCACCTTCTACTGTCACTAACACCCTCCCTTCACTCCAGCCTCACAGTTTTCAGAGCTCACGTTTGGCCTTCAAGTTTGTGACAGATGGCAAGCATTTTCCAAATCATCCTCTTAGTACAAGACAGATCTATGAACTGTCAGCAATGTCATTTCTTAACGGACTCAGAACACAGAACTGGACTCTGCAGAAAGGAACCTTTGGAGGCTGTGAGACACAATTTTTTTTTTTTTTTGCAAAGCAGGGGTTAGAGAATGGAACTAAATTTATGAGACTTGTTCCATAGGACTTCCCAGAGATCCTTCACGTAACAGTCCTAAGCACCAAGGGAATAAAATCTGAACAATAAAAACAACTTTTTTGGGTTTCGGATCCTTAAAAAACACATACATTTCTAGAGCATTTTCCTTATTGTTACCTGTATTATGCATAAGACACACAGCTGGAGACCCGGACAAGCTTGAGTGCCTTATTCATTCGATTTATCCGCTACAGTGAACCCAATGCAGTGTGTACCTCCAGTCCCACCTGTTTGTTTTGTTACAGAGGACAAGGCTCACGTCCCCCAGTCCCGCTTCTTTCGAGGCCCATGGGAAGTATCTGAAAGGAGAACCTGAAACATGGCTCTCAGCAGCACTGGGTAGCCTCGGCTCACATCCTCTGGGTACCTCGCACTCAGGAGTCAGTGCTTGTGCCTTTCCTGGACCCTCTACCTCCTACGTGAATGCTCTCCATGCCCTCCAGGAGCATGGAGCTTCCGCAGCGGTCTGCCCTGCCACATCTGCGGGGTCCTTCACAACCAGCTACCCCTCCCCTTCCTCCATTAAACAGGAGGCTCAGAGCTTTTCATTTATACACAGGTATTTACTGATAGGAAAATGCTGCTATTAAAGTGAGGAAAGGGCCAGGGATTTAACTCAGTGGCATAAACATCTGCCTGGCAGATGTGAGGTTGTGAGTTCAATCCCCGGCACCATAAATAAATAAATAAATAAAATGAGGAAAACCTTGAATAAAATAAACTTCAATACCTTTAGTGGGAAACCGTACTGAAATTATAAGTAAAATAAAAACCAAACAATAATCTTTTAATGAGAGCTAGGCCCAAATATGTTTTAATACTTTTTTTTAAAGTGGCCAACTCTTCACCATTTCTTGCATCATTTTTTCCTACATTGTTTTCTACCTACCTCTTATATATGACTACTCTCTCCTCCAGGAAACCGTTTTTGGGTCTCACAAATCTCTTTCTTTAAAACCAGAACCCAGGCCTTTTACTACTGACATTCATATATATATATTTCCTCCCCTTAAGGCCTTCCTTCCTGTAACTGCCACAGTGCCTGGCCCAGGTCCTGTCAAAATGCTGACCTCACAGAGTTCTGGACAGGAACCCACATGGGGAAGCACATGAGTTAAGTCACCCCAACTTCATGGGACCTGTGAGGGTGAGCCCTTTCTGAATCATGGATCATTAATAAAGATGCCTTGGTTAGTTGAACTAAATTTATTGCACCCTTAATCCAAGATCTTGAGCTTTAATTACAGGTTAAATGTAAAATAAATAACACTTGAGAATGTCTGCATTCATGCCACACTACTAGGACATGGCCAGGCCGCTAATGACCCTTGTGGAGACTGTGCCAGGGTCGGCCTTGAACTGTGCAGGGCTCTTATGAGAACAGCTCTGGCCCTTTGTGGTGCAGCGCAGGGGCCTCACACCCATCGAGTTGGAATTGCTGGCATTCCCAGGAGAAAAAAAATGGCCCCCGCCTGTCATCATGACTAAGTCCAGGGGACATGAGCTGATGAGATCGAAGCCTGACTTTTTAACCTGGGTAGGATCCCACTCATCGCTCTGAGTTTGGCTCGCAGGACCTCTGATCATCGGAAGGATGAGTCCAGTGCCAAGGGGCCTTGGAGATGCTGCGTCCAACGCTGTACCACGTTGTGTCACTGCACTGTCCCTTCCAAGTCTGGCGGGGGCCTCATCTTTGTCTGAACTGGAATTGAAGACCTTCAGCTGTTCTCTCCTTTGCCAAGCATGGGTGACAAATGCTGCCTTTTTACACTAAAATCTGCTACTGACTCCGGAGGGACTGTGACAGCTTTCCTTCCATGCTGGGGAGAGTCCATGGCTGCATCTTCCCAGCTCCTGTGACACAGGCGCACTGGTAACAGTTCACACTGGGGCCCCATGAGGACCCAGGTTCTGCCTACTGTGCCTCTTGTAGCTGTGACCTCTGTCGAGCCCAAAAGCTTGACTTCTCATCTGCTGCCAGGGAGGACACCACCTCCCTCCCAAGGTGGCTGGAGCAGTATGCCTCCCAGTGCCCTGCAGGGGCAGCTCCTTAGAACACCTTAGCCATCATTATTCTCAAGACCTGAGAGTCTGAACAGCAAGAGTGCACGGTTCTTTACTTACTGTATCAGTCTTCTCGGAAGTTGTCTAGCACTGGCATGGAAGTGTTTACCTTCAGGTCCAGAAGGCTAATGCAGTAAAGGTCATTTAGTTAGAGCACAGGGAGGCTGCACGGCCCTTCCCCGTCTCCAGTTGCACTTGACCAGTTGTTAAAGCTTTTCACAGCCAAAGAAAGGAGAACTGGGACGTGCAGAACGAAGCACATTCCGTCAGAAGGGGCGCTCAGGTGCGGGAGGGCTGCTTGCTACATCTTGTGGCTCTCGTGGGTGAGGACGCCTGCCTGCCGAGAGGAGATGACACGCAGGTCGTGGATGGACCGCACGGTCCACTGGGCAAGTTCCTGTAGCACCTTCAGGCCCCACAGCTTCTTCTCAAAGAGACCGCCCTCGCCCACAGGTGTCCCGTGGGCCTCATTCGGGGGGACCTTGTGCTCCAGGAATGCCATCAGCTCCTCCAGCTGGTAGGCGAAGGCGGAAACCTGGAGCCCGAGAGCGTGGATGGCTTGATGGAAGTCGCTCTCCGCTGGAGTGAAGTGCACCCGCTGGTCCTCCAAGAGTCGGCCCAGCAGGATGTGGAAGGTGCGGTAAGCCCGGAGGTTCTCCTGCAGCCGCTCCGCCTCGCTCAGCTCGCCCCACCGCGTGGTGCTCGCGGTTGGCACGCCATCCACAGAGTCCAGGCTGACGTCCTTGTTCAGGCCCTGATGCTTCACCTGGCCGAGAAGATGGGAGAACATGACATCCACACTGCCACTCTGGGTGCTTGACCTAAACCATACATAAGATCTCGTTCACCTCTGAGCAAAGAGCCACAGAGCAAATGAAATGCCCAGAAGAAAATCTTAGCTTGGGATTCAGGCCCACACTCTAGGAAGATGGAGCTTGCCGAAACTGACTAGCTGAGCATTTTCCCTGGAGGAATATTCAACTTTCCTTAAGTTATAAAGGTTGAAAACCACTGATTCAAACTATCTCCTGAAATACTCTAACCACACTAGAGGTTAAGTGTTTTAAACATGCAGAAAGACACTGGCTACCCTGGGACACCCCGAGTAGCCACTGTAGTCTCCCCGAACCTCCCGATCCCCACTGCTCACCTTCACTGGTGAACTCAGCAAAGCGGGAACTGAGCTTTTAAAGCATCAGTCTGACTTCTGACTGGCAGGCTGCTCAAAGCTAAAGCAATTTTCAGAGAACCTAAGCACCTGAGTGCAGCACTGCCCAAGGGACCTGGAGTATCTCCTCCACAGGCCTGAGGGGGACACTGACGAGGACCCCCACTTTCAGAAAACCAACCTGGAAGTCTGTGCATAGCTCCTCAGGAACCTGACACTTCCCTAAGGCCCCAAGGGACCCTTCTGATAGCTTAGGGGATCTATGGGCCCATTTGATGGAATACTAAAAAGTGGGGCACTTATACTGTGTTTGCAAATTTTCCCCTAGTTCTTATTGCTTTTCCTCTTTCATTATATAGCTCAAAAATTTGGAACAGTCTATAGAACTACACTTATGGGGCTCCCATGGTTAATTTCTGCTGGTCTAATTCAGAATATACGATATTCAGGAATCACCTCCAAGACATATTTAGCCAATCTGACCTAAAACTCACTAATCTCTCACTGAAGGAGTAATGTGTCCCACACAAGACATGAAGGTCACCTGAGTTTCCATGTCAAGTAACAGGTGTCCATGACAGACAGGACTGGGACTCGGGCTGAGTGGTTATGGGGCTGGGATGGGGTGGGACGGCGCTAGCTGGGTCTGAAGAGATGCAGGGAAGTGGGCAGCAATAACACAGGTGACTCACATAAGACTCCGTAAGAGCAGTCAGGTCTGAACGAATCTTCCGCACCAGCCAGATAGAACAGCCACAAAGGTCCCGGCGTCGAGGGGTCCGCGGTGAACACTCTGCAAAAGCCATCCCCTACTTCGGGTCCTGTGCTAGGTCCACACTGGTCCCAATCAGAAATGGGACTGTTGTGGTCTAAAGCCACTGGGCATTCTTTGATGGGGCCCCGCACCCCCACCTCCCACCCCCTGCCTGACTCAGAGGTGGCAGCAAATTCCTGGCTGTGGATTTTTATGCCTGTGGAATCAAAGGGGCCTTTTTAATCAGCATTTTTTCCCTTGCAGCGTCTGTCTCCATCTCTCTCCTCCGCTTAGTACTTAGCACACTTGTTTTTATTGTCACTGTTTTGCTTCTAAGCAACAAGGTCACTATCACATCAGTCCTTGCAACACCCCTGCCTAATGCACTGTTTAATATACACACCGAATCAGTTCATTCTCTGATCACCTGACTGACGCTTCCCATGTCTGGTTTTGCGTTAGCCTGACATTGTTACTATTACTGATACAGGTAATTAATAAATACCTACCATGACTCAGAACTAAAGGCTTTAAAACATTGGATCCTAGATTAATTCTAAAGTAAGGGTTAGTTTTCCCATTTTGTATTAAAAGCTTAAGAATGTGCACAAAATCCAATAAACTAGCTTCAAATTTATATGGTATCTTTGGATTTCCAGTTGTTTTCCTCACCAACTCTACTTTTTTTTGCGTGCAAGTCAGTTTATGTGAAAATGGTCCTTTAAGAATATAGCATCTTCTCACTTCCAATCTTCTGATTCCTACTCTTTAAAGTTGCTCAGTTTGGACTTCATTACAAGCCATCTAGAGCAGCATCTCTCATCTCGCTCAGGGTGCCTTCCTGCTTACCACAGACCTGGAAGATTGTTTAGGCTTGCGCTCTTCCAGAGGAAACACCCAACTCTACCGTGGTAACGTTTCTCAGGCAGTCTTACTCAAGTTGACAACACACTTCTTGTTTTCTTCCCTGTCCCCAGCACTGCACGCACTTTTTCATGTAAGAGAATGAGCTGAGCTTTGAAAACGAGGATGAGAGTTAAAAGGCAACTGGAGAATTGTCATGTTATTGCATTTAACTCAGAGAATGATGCTGACTGTATTAACCAGCTCTGACAATTTCATAGCATAGTTGCTGCCATCCCGGGAGTAAATTAACAAGGGTAAACAACAAAGGGAGAAAGAAAAAAAGGCTGGGTCATCTGTCACAAGCAGACTTCACAAAGAAGGATTCCAGATTCAAGGCTGATCCTGTGGATAGTGAGTCTTATGGATAACTGATGCTAAATGCTTACATGAATGTCATTATCAGAGTGACATTAACTCCACAACATTCTTAACATACCCTCTCCTAGATCAACTTTGCTAGATTACTGAAATCATCAAACAGGTTTCTGCTGCTCACAGAATCTCATAGCGTCTATGCCTCAAAAACCAAGAACTATACTGAATCAAAAGTTCAGCTGATTTAACAAGAGTAAACAATAGTACACAGAACACAACACTTGCCAAGGAACCTTGTTCTTATTTAACAGAACTAATTTTTTCACCCCTGGGAAACTGCAGTTCAGTACAACCAAGGAAGACAAGTCGCTTCCATGAGGACAACTTTTATTTTTTTCTTTACATATTTATTTTGGATATGGTATGCCTTACCTAGATTAAGAAAAAACAAGGATTTGAAAAGCAAAGTATCCCTTTTATTATAATTTCTTTTTACATAACCTTTTTAACCTATGTTCAGGTAATTACCCATCTCTCCCATCAAAGGAGAGGGGTCCCGCACATTACAATAGGCCAAAAAGGCTTTTAAGAAATAAAATATTTTAAACTGATCCATTACAATGCTTTCATTTGCTTGAGTACACTGGCAAGTGGGAAAGACAGGAGGAAAAAAATGGTACTTGAACAGTGAGGCCATAATAACCTTATTTGGGTTTGTAGTGTATTTTTGTAAGGTTTTTCCTCCAGAAGGTATGAAGGGGGCTCAAGTGCTCTACGCTCGGTGCAGAAGCTGCTCTCTCCACCGTCCTCTCTGCACTGCAGGCAGTGTCTACCCTAACTCCCTGACACACAACCCTGGACAACCAGGGACCAGGGACAGGGACACCGAGAAATGCTCAACAGCTGTACCCCAGCCACCCCGGTGGGGCTTCCAATGTCCGACTCAAAACGAGACCGTGAGGGGCCACTAACGTGGTGACGGAAATGGATTTTCAAGATAAGAAGAGCTCCAGGGAAGGACAACTCAACGCAACCACAGCACAGGAGTGGAAAGCAGAGGGGCTTAGTCTACGCACACTGACTGCTGGCTATGCAAGGACATCTTTCTCAAAAAGAAAAATGGGAAGTCCGTTTGAGGAATTTACTGCAAACCTCTAAAATAATGTATCGTCAGCAAATGGTAGCTGTGAAAAGGTAAAAAAATAAAGACGGGAAATTTCTAATTATTAGAGGTAACTGCTTTCCACAGGGAGGGGAGTGCGATACAGGCAGGGAAAACATATATTCCCCTCTCCCAGAAAGTAAAGTTCTTATTTTTTAATGCTGTTTGCTTTTAAAACACATGGCTAAAATATATGACATGAAATCGAGAGACAAGGCAAAGGTGAGCACAGTATCAAGGCAGACACTGAAGCAGCCCCATCCACAGGTTACAGAGACTCCGCAACGGTCACCTGCAAGCCCTTCCTGTGGACAGGAAAGCACACGCCATGCCCTCCGCCCCTGCTCTACTTTCTAACCTCATGATGGAGATTGCAGAGAGCCAACTGTGTATTTCAGACTGTCCCCTGTAGGGGTCTCCCTGACATTTGCTTACCCATCTTTTTGAGAAAAAATAAATCAAGAAGCAATGGACACTTACTAGTTTTAGTGTTCGTGAAAAACAAGCTGTTTTGTTTTATTCTCCCCAGCAGCCCCCACACACTTCCGACAGACGACACCCGGGGTAAGGCTTCAACTCTCGCTTCTGAAGTACATGGCATAGGCGCTGCCCTTCCAGCTCTCCATCAGCCAATGGGCTATGTGTCTTCCTGGAGCCGGGGATTTGAACACAGCACTACCTGTGCCTTCCGTAGAATTATACAAGCAATCCACACTCCGGAAAAACCCTCTTCCAAAGAAGTGGTAAACCCCAGGACTGCTGGTGGAAGCCAAAGCTATTATTACAGATTGTTAATTTTGTCTAGCCAGTCCTTTTCTGAGGTGTTACTAGAAGGGAAACAGTGGTTTTCTTGACTTTAGGACTCCTGGCCACTGTTTTTTCACTAAGGGAATAACAGTGAATCAACAGAAAGCAAATCAGAACACAAAGACAAACAAGGGGCAGAAGGCAGGTGGAGGTAAGGAAATAGGACAAAAACAATTCACAAATCATCTGTAATTCAGACCCTGAACCACCTTCCTCACCCTCTTCAAACTCCATCTCAATGCTCTCAAAATCTCGAGCACACAAGTCACCACGAAGCCCCCCACCCTCCAAGAAGGCTTCCTTCCCAACACGCACGAGGCTGCTGTAGTGATTCTGTTAGTGCCGCGGAGCACCTTTCTTTAAAGGCCACGGGAGAGCTATGAGTTTAGAGGCTGGCTGTGCTTCGTCAACCCTGCGCCTTGCCTTCGAAGGACCTCTTACGGTAAGGATCCTACATCTGTCCATTTACCTTCTCCCAGCCCCACAAAACGCAGCAATGAAGACCCCACCCCCCGCAAAAATCAGACTTTCCGTTAATAAATAAGGAATCTCAGGTTCCACAACACATAAACACACATGTTCAAAGTGCAAATTTCTGCCATTGGCCTGGGACTTTTCTCACCGTCTCAAGGATAGAGCCCTGTGTTACAGCCAGAGACCAAAGAGAGGCAGCCTCTCCCCCCTCCTGGGAGCCTGCTTCCCAGCCAGCAAACACCAATAAGACCATGTGGAGGTCTGGGAGGGGACTGAGGTGCTGGGACCAAAGAACAGGAGGGTGGTCCACATGTAACCTTTCCAAAACCCAGAGGGCACTGGAAGAGGGGTGACAAACATGTGCTGTATTAACAGCACACCCTACAAAGGGGCCTTAAAGTGCCAAGTCAAGCTGCCAGCCTCCAGAGATTAGAATTCTGTAATACTTGAGGATAAGTGTGCCGCAGTGGGTAGAAGCCAGAACCATAGGGCAGCAGGAGAAAGAATTTGGAAGTGAGTAACATACTATAGGAGTTAACTGCTGACCCAGGGCGTATTAGAGTTACGAGTTGGAAACGGGGATCTGCGATGAGCAGGAAGTCTGCTGCTGGCTGGAACCAAGTGTGAGGAGAACCCTCACTTTCAGAGCTGCTGCTGCTTTTTGTTGTCTACCTTTCTGGAAAAGGCGACATCAATTTGATAAGGGGGAAAGAGGGAGTTCTGGGGCTGAGGATGGGGTGTGTGTGCTGTGATTCACAATGGAAAGAGCAGGCCCTTCAGTTATTTTACTAGATTTTAAATGCTTTAAATTTTTTTTGTCCTTTTTATCTTTTAAATACAAAGTCCGAACTGTCCCAGTGCCCAGAGTCCTCCTTTCCACTAAGGTCCGGTAGAGTCTGAGTCTTCGATCAGAACCTCTGTGGTAGCACCGAGTATATCCGAGTTCATGACCAGCCCTTCCGGGCCCCCGCTGCTGCCGCTACTTCCCACAAAGAGCTTTCCGTCAGCCATCAGGCTCACCCGCTCAGCCCCGCTGCAGTAGGACTTGGACATTCCCTCTGCTTCGAGCAGCAGGCACTCTCCGGAGGCCGAGTTCCCCAGGGGCTCAGAAAGAAGAGGAAGACCCTGAGCATCCGCAGGCTGTGCCAGGGACTCTGGGTTAGTGCCCAAGATATCTGTGCTGGTGATGAGGGCGCCTGCGTTGGCGGCCAGAGCTTCTGCAATCAGCACCTCGGGGTGGCTTTTTGCTTTGTGTGCCACTACACTGTCCTTCTTTTCAAATTTTTTGCCACAGATATTGCAAGAAAACTGGTAGAAGGAGTCTGCATCATGCTTCTTCATGTGCCAATTGAGGGATGCCTTCTGGCGACAAGTAAATCCACAGATCTCACATCTAAGGAAAGCAGGAGAGAAAAGGGGAGATCAAACACAAGCAGAGCACCACGCGGCAAGGATCAGCTGAGGACTAGGGGGCCACACAACTCTGCAGGCACTAATCAGCTACAAGTAGTTCCTGTGAAGGACTAGAAAACCACCAGGTACAAATCTGATGCTTTTCTTCTGTTTAAACAATAAAAAGCAACAAGAAAGGTTACTAGGTAGCTCCTCCAATCAACACACATTATATAATCTGGCAGAACTAAATAGTGGCAGCTGCAATGACTGTAAGGGGTAAACCTTCCAGGGGGGTCAGGCAGGAGCCCACCAGGAAATACTCACTGTAACGGCTTTTCGCCGGTGTGAATCATCCGGTGCACAGCCAGGTTATGGGAACTCTTGAAGGCGCGGGCACAATATTCACAGATATAATCCCTTTGATCTAAGGGGAAATGATGAGGTTAATGTTCCATTTAGATACACTCTCTGTATCATCCCTAGCATACAAGCATGCAGGTGGTCAGGCAAGTCAATTTAGAGTCGAGGTATTAACACTGTTCTCAATGTATGAATACAAAAAAACCTGTTTTGATCTTTTAGTCTACACATTCAGCAGCATAAGGACTCACTTAAAAACAAACATGAAAACTTAGAAATATGAGAACTGGAATCCTAACCTCAATGTTACTATTAATTCTGACCTTGGGTAAAATGGTTAGAAGGTAAGCAACTACATTTCTTATGGATTTTATTCTTTAAAACAATTTTGTCATAAGAGTATTAAAGATAAAGAATGCTTACACAAAAAGAATCTAACATTCAAACAAAGCCAAAATAATAATTTGGCATTCCCATCTGGGTGTGGTGGCACACATCTGGAATCCCAGCACTCTGGGGTCGATGCAAGAGGATCTCAAGTTCGAGCCTAGCCTGGGCAACTTGGTAAGGCCCTGTTTCAAAACAAAAAAGAGCTAGGGACATGCTCAATACAAAGGTTTCAGGTTCATCCTTAGTATTTAAAAAAAAAAAAAAAAGCGTTCCCCCAGAACTCATCCTCATCTAAAATAATTATACCTGTTTCAGGTTTTAAAAATGTTAATAAAATAAACAAACCCCCGTCGCATTCAAATATATGCAGACAGAATTGTATTCCCTCTACCCAACATCTTTTGCTTCCTTCTGTCATTTCATCACCCCCTCCTCTGATTCCAGAGAGTTGTAATGAACTTGGTGACACAGCAGGGAACCCACACGACACAGGAACACACTTCTTATTTATTACCTGGGAGGGAGTCCAAAGTCAAACAGGTACAAAATATTTGATGAATGACCACATTTTCTACCACATGTAAAACTTCTAGATGTAAGTTACAGTGAAAATGTGAATGCAGGTTAAGTGGGTAGTACTCCTTTTCAAAATAGCTTCACAACCAAGTGTGAGATAAGAGTTGTACTTTTTCTCAAACATACAAAAGATCACCAGATCTTACTAATGCACGCATTCATTCACCACACCTGAGGCAGAGGCTGAGACACTGCATTTGCAAAGTGAGTCCAAGCGACACCAACGCTGGCTGGTTTGTGTACCACTACATGACGAGATCTAACAACATACATAACACCCTAACAGGGATGACTCTTAGCATCAACTACAGGTTGCTCTCTTGTTCTCCTTTGTAAAGGCATGGCAAGTCTGGGTGCTGTGCCAACACTAACCATATATCGTGTCTGGAAAGGGAGCCCACACCTACTACTCTGCAAAGGAAACCTAATACCATATAAGTGCACTGGGAACAGAAAAGTGGAAAACTAATACCATATACGTGCACTGGGAACAGAAAAATTCTTCACAGTACACTTCTGATACTTAGCAAAACTTGAAAATGGCTGTCAGAAAACATCTCTATGGGCTGAAACAGTGTAACCAGGGAAAAGGGAGAGAAGAATCACTACAGAAGCTACTGAGAAGTGGGAAAGACAATATTCTCTTCTTTCAGGAAGCATGGCATACAACAAAAACTGTAGATCTTTGAGTAATTAAAACTCAAGTTCAAATATCATGTTTGAAAACAGTATATCATGTGCACTTTCTATGTTATCTCATCTCCTCCTTTCACTAACTCTGTGACACTTCCCTCAGTCACTCACACAGCCTCTGGAGGAGAGTATCATCTTGGGGAATGGATGCATTTCTGCAACTGGAATCCCTAGTATTATGCACCAAGACCAAGAAGAAAACATAAGAATCAGTGTCTGAAACATACCCAATTAGCAGTTTTATATGCCAGTAAGATCCAGTCCAACCTGTCTTGATATGCTGTACCTCATTAAGATTACCAGTGATTATCAATGAATGGAACCTGAGTATAATGCATACTGGCCAGGCTTTTGTTCAGTTCCTATACAAATTGGCAAAATCAACAGCTAGTGTTCATGATTTCAACAGCAGCAGAAGCCCCTGGAGCTATGTAACAGTTAACCACAATTACAAGAAAGCTTCTTTGCCAGTTCAGGTTTTCTCTCCACTATTCCCCACTTTTAGTACGCAACAGCTACTATAGGCACCTACCTGATGCAGAATTTAAAAATCCTAGCTCTATTAACTACTAGCTAGGTGACTATGGTGAAGTTATATAACGCTGCTGAATTTCTGGTCTCTAAGGTATAAAGTAAGCCTAAAGCAAACTAAATTAGTGTGTTGTGTGGACAGAATTAGTAAGAATATAGAATTGATACAGAATACATGCTCAATAAAAGATCATTATTCTGGTTATAGGAGTTCTCAAAGTTCAAAAGACTTAGTTTGATCATCCCTTATAAAATTTATTAAATTTTGTTTTCACATCTTTCTCCCACACCTGACTGAAGACTCTTCAAATAACTTATATAAGAAAAACTTGTATCAGAACCAATTTGCACCCCTACAATACAAGTCATCTGGCTATTTGATAAACACCTTATTTTAAGCAGTACCTGTATGGTGTTTGGCATGCCGTAGAAGCTGCTTCTGGAGCCGGAAGAGTCGTCCACAGGAAGGATGTGGACAAACGTATTTCTTCTTCAGCAAATGCTGGTATTTAATGTGGTGCTAAAACAGTGATGGGAAATGAAAGGGATAAAATTAAATTCTCTGATAAGCACTAAGTGTCAACAGAAAACCAAATACTTTGTAAGTGGATGGGGAGGCAACTGAGAAGATAAACAGATTATGTATTTTACAGTGTTTAGTGTAGCAACTGATACACAGTGAAATAACAGTAGCTATCATTAGAGCCACAATCAAAAGCAAGGCCTTATTTTCATGCCATGCTTCTGCTGAAGAGCAAACAGGCCTCCTCTCTGCAGTATTGCAGGTTCATGTTTCCTGTCAAGTGCAAATAGAAGGTATGCCAACATTCATTTAAAAACAAGTTTCACTTAAGAAAAACAAAAACCAAATTTAAAATTCTACCCACTAAATTCACTTTTGAGCTACTAAATTTACTTTTAAAAAAATATACATTAGAGCCGGGGATTTAAGTGCCTGCCTGGCAAGTGTGATGTCATGAATTAGGTCTCTAATACCAAAAAACAAAACAAAACAAAACAAGCCACATTAAAACAAAATCTGTTACTCTGTGTCCTGGTGTATTGTGACAATCTCCTCTCATCTCTGCAGTATTTATGACACTTTGGGAAACACTGCAACTCCCAAGATCCCAACCAAAGCCCAAACTTTGGGCTCAGGTTCTCAACTCTCTTGGTTTTAAAACACAGTGTACCCTGAACCCACCCCCAGAGCCCATACACTGAAATTTAACCTCCCAAGCAGCGGTAGTGAGAAGGGAAGTGTTAATGCTCCGTCCCCTGAATGGATTACAGTTACTAATGTGGGAAGAGACCTGCTGTCCACACACACTCTGCCCCACACCAGACAGCACCATACTTGTGGGCTTCTCATGCTCCAAAACTGGGTCAGCCCAGACATTCTGCTCTGTATCAGTCACCCAGACTCTGGGTAGCAGTATTCTGCTGCTGCAGAGCAAGTGGGCTAAGACAGAATGACTCAAGTAGTGTTAGGAGGATTTGCCTTGACTCTGTGTCAGTGATAAAATCTATGCAAGCCCACCAAGTCTCACAAGGTGGGGGTGGGGAAAGTGGCAAGACCTAACCTGAAAGGCCATCTGACCTGACCACACCACTGACCTGCAAATAGCGAGGGTGAGCAAGGACGGTTCCACACCCTTCCATCTCACAACGCACGTACTGGATTGGAGGCTTTTTCCTAGTAGCAAAATACAGGAGAACAGTTAACAGAAAAGTGGAAATCTGTACTATAAGGCAGAGCTATTTCATTACAATGCAAGGAATTGCTTTTGTACAGGATTTGTTAGAAGTAACCACAAACTGCCAAATGCTTGAGCTTTCAAAAACAGCACAAACACAAGATTTCCATGAAGATACAAATTACTAAGACTTTTAGAAACTATTCTGCAATGAATATAAAAATATAGTACCTACCTAGCATGGACACTAATAAACTACTTTTATAGACTTTTAATTAAGGCATCCTTGCAGGATTACTGAAAGTTAAGTGAGTAAAATGCCTTAGTACTAGACATAATGTGCGAGACAGTAGGATAATGATTTCCTTACCTTCTTTTGGGTAAACGAGGACTTTTGTCATCTTTTCGCCTTCGTCCTCTCCTACAATTAAAGAAAGAGTAATGACCATGCATTTCAGACTGAAGTTTACAGAGGTGAAGGACAGTTGGGAAGGTATATAGTCAAGGCCAAAGAGCATACAGCAGACACAAATGATAACTACATAAAATTTTGTAAAACTCAAGATGCATCTAGCAAATCAAGCAAGATTTAATTGAATTAATTTCACCTTCAAACCCGTCTGTGGCCTAGATTAAACACTCTATACACTTTCTATAAACTAGGCACTGTCACTGAAAAGATGGATAAATCAATGCCACTGAGTCTTCAAAATGAAAAGTATCACCAAAATGTAATCAGTTTAAAAAGTAGATCAACAGATTAGCTAAAAACCCTAAAAATTCTACTCTCCTTGCAATAAATTTAAAAAGCAGAAAATTTTTACCTGATCATTATTACACTGTTTGCCTTATACACGCTTCTTTTAGGGACCTGTATTTCCCTGTTTTTTCTTGTCTGTTTCCTCTGTATCCCTAGAGTCAATCTCTCCCCTGCAAATTATTCAGACTTAAATACTGCTTTGAATGAAAATGAAAACTTCTCGAGCCTCTGAGTGGACTTCTGCAAGGAAACTGTCAGCTGTTTGAGGCTAGCACTTCAGGTAAAAACACAACATTCTGAAGTACGCACACTCTGACACCCCTCCCACACACATACATACTCTCAGTTATCACTAGGGGCGCTTCAAGGTCTGTCAATTTTCATTTTCAGCAGAAAGTGGTTACTAACTTCCTAGGAGGCTCCTCATCTTCTCTAATTTCATTTTCTTCTTCTTTCACCTCCACTTCTACTTCCACTTTAATTTCTTTCTTTTCTTTCTCTTCCTTCACCTTCCCCGATTTTCTCCGTGGCTTTGGAGTTTCCCTGAAAACACAAATGCAGTTCAATACTGGTATTCTGCCAAGGGTCCTTTCAAGGAAGACAATGACAGCAAGTTAAAGTGGTTAGCACTGATTTACTATAAAATTCTAATTCTTAGCTCATGAACTGATTTGCTACCCACTGTTCCAGACATACATGATAATGATGTACATATCTGACACCTATGGGATGAATTTTTAGGCTGCAGTCTTAAAAATCAAATTTCACTATAACTATTAAAAAAGAAGTATCCTGGCAAATCAATATAAAATATATACAAATCTCTAGTAATTATTATATGATCAAATTAAAAGTCCTATAAATGGAAGATCACATCAGATCTAAAACACAAGTGCATAATTATTCATTTAAAATTACTTCTTTAACTCTCGAGATTGGCAACAGGACACAGGAAGAGCATGTGACAGTGCCTCCCTACTTCTCATTCCAACCTGGCCCAGGAGCCCGAAACGTGCCTTTCTAAGTGTGGTTTGTAGGTCTCATCTCTGGGGTCGTCTTTGAAAGGTATTTCCTCTTCACTAATTAGCATGTCTTCTTCTTCCTCTTCCTCCTCCTCATCACTACTAAAGAAAAACAGAAATCAATTCTGGTTGTAAGGATCATGGCTGACTGGGTAATATTTGGCAATTTATTTAGAGGTGGCCAAAAATTCACATTTATTTAAAATTTCATCTGTTGCTAGTTGCTTTATTCTAAGTACTAACCCAAACCATAAAAACCTTAGAAATACTATCACTTGATTAAAGACAGAGGAATGACCAATGGCACTAAAAGTGAAAAACAACTGACTTTACAATAATAATGTATGTCTAGAAGTCAGCTGTAGCACAAAAGGCCTATCAGCAGATAAAAACCACAGCTTACCATGAAGATTTCCAAAACCCTGGTCAGAACACCCATAGTTCACCTTAGTGCCAAAGGAGTAAGCCTAACCACAGAAGATACTCAAGGTATGGTTTCCGCACCACATAATCAAAGGCTACATGGTTTAAAACACTCTAAGCAAGATCAATGTGGAATCCAAAAATCGCATTTTTTAATAGTTCAAAGTCTTCAGTAAAAAGCAACTTCCACATCATTTAATGTCCTTGTACTATGTACCCAAACATGTAAATATGAAATATAAAAGCTTTACCTAATGCCACCAGGAGACTGATGTTCATCTGCAACTTCTAGAGAAATAAAGCCACAATCAAAACTTTATGCACAGATAAGTTCTTTCCTCTATGCAACCAAAAGATGTAAGCACCTTATCTAAAGGAAGGCTCCTTGAAAACTGTCCAAGAAAAACCTGGTTGCCACACCTGTCCTGGAAACTCAAACTACTCAGGCAAAGTTCAAGGTTACATTTAAAATTAAAAAATTAGTAATGGGTAGAAAGCAACCACACTCTACATCCACGGTACCATAATCAAGCTGATCTGTGATTGGTTCTGACTTGCAGATGAGCTGCAATGAACCAGTCTTGGACCGAGAACTGCGGGTATTCTCTGTGTCTCGAACACGGGAGACCGATGTCCTGCTGCTACTGCGCCAGCTGCGGCTGGGTCTGGTTGCAGCACCAGAAACTTCCTGAGCGAGGGAAGAGCTGTCTTCCTCCTCTCTCTCTTCCTTGGGATCTAGATGAAACAGATACCATTCTAGGTTTACAGGTAGCCAACATCTTTCCCTGTACATCTGCTAACCACAAATGCAGTTATTAAATAGAAGTCAAATGTTTCTTAATGGAAAAAAAAAAAAAAAAACACCTCAGTATCACTAAAGTAACTGAAACAAAGTAAGACATTTAGGTAAAATCTATCCTTAATGTCAGACAATCCTTCAAATCCCACAAACAGTAATTTTTTATTACCTCATCTACAAAAAAATACACTACATAATATAGAGAAGTATATCCAACATGCCTACGTAAATTAACTCATTACATTCTAATAATTAGGGCTAAAATAGAGAGAAACCAAATTTAGAAAGTGGTCTGAGAAAAGTAACCACAACTGAAGGAAACAAATAAACAAAATTTGGATTTATATGTTATAACAACCCAACCACATTGTGAGGAATTGGCAAAGGGGAATTTCCTAACAGAATGCCTTTCTTTTGTGCAAGTTTTATTTAGAACCATGCCATGAGTTAATCCCATGCTGAAGTCCAGCTCCAAGGCTGCTGGCTCCGTTGCACTGTCCTAGTTTTAGCTGTCCTGTGAGACTCCACACACAGGCACACACAGACATCTACTACTCTCATCCTCTACTGAATGGTAAGAATAAAAAGTTAACATCACACACAGACTTTCAAATCCACAATATTTCCCATGTAGATAATGGTAGGCATGCATCTTGACAAGGGAGGAATCTTTTAAGACCATCAGAATGGAAAAGGCCTTTCTAAAAGCAATGATAATTTGACATAAACAAAACACAAAAACTATCTCCTGCGTGACAAAACCAATCAGAAGCAAAGCTAACACTCAATGAAAATGTGGCACCTCGATGAAAACATAACTTTTGAATACACACAAAAAAAAGTAGCCAGAGATTCCAGAAAAAACACTAGTGTGCTAGCATGACTCACTAATGTTTGTCAGAGTCCACCCGTCTGACAGAGCACTGTCCAGGGGAGGCTACAGGAACATAGGCATTCCAACACAGTGCACCAGAAAGCAAGTGTCTTCAGATTTTAAAGCCTAAGAATAATCTCTTGGGATCAAGGTGGGAGCAGCTGGCCCTTGGATTTTGGGTATTCTCCAATGTCTGGGGCTCTGCATTTGTGGTTCTTTCCTCACCCTTTGTCTGTCCCTTTCAGGTTTGTCAGTGTTTAGCTGTATGTAATTCTTAACATCCCTGTCAGTCTTGTATCACTTGTGGTCCAAGCCATGAAACAAGAGGAGCCTCCACAGAGCTTTTCTTGATTACTGCATTTCCACTCCAGGTTCTGCTGTGAGGGTTGACAGGACACAGCAGTCACACACCTAATGCTTTAAAATACACTGAAACCACCCCAAATTACCATCTACACATTCTTTTTTCTGATTTCATTTCTTTCTTTTTCTCTCTCTTCCAACATTTTAGTGTAAGTGGCAAGATATCAGGCTATATCTTCCATAATTTGCTTGGAAATCTCAGATCCAAGTTCATTCCACACAAGTTCTTTCTACCCAACAATAAAACACAACTAAATCACCTTCTTTTTACACTTTTTAACAAAGACTGCCTTTTTCCCATTGCCCAACATGCTCAACATCTCCTTCGAAGGCCTTCCCAGATTGCCTTCAACATGCACATTTATGTCAGCCGTCTTTTCAAGGTCATCTAGGCAGCTCTTCCCATCACACTGCCAGTGTCAAGCCAATTCAGCCCCACAGCTCTTTTCACAATTCCAGACATTTGTTAAACTTCACCCACAGTATGTTAGTTTCCTAGGGCTGCCTAAACAAATGACCACAAAGACCTATTTCTCTGCAAAGAACCCTATATCTAAATTACATGACATTCACAAATATCTCGGCAAGGACTTCAGTATCTTTTAGGGGAAGCAATTCAGCCCATAAAAATGGTCTACTAACATTAGAAAACACACATTTCAACTCAAAAAATGTTACAAGACACAAAGAAAGAAACTAGAGATGATCAAGAAGACCTAACACTTGAACAGAAAAATAATGTAACAAGGTAATATAACAAGTCTTCAACTTAAGATGATTTAACTTACCATTTTTCACACTTAGTATGGTGTGAAGGTAATACACATGCAGTAAAAAATCTTATTTTGAATTTCACTGTTTTCCCCCAGGCTGGTGACGCATGGCACACTGTCTTCTTTCAGTGACGGGAAGTGGGGGGAAAAGCCGCAGCCTTCAGGCAGCTACACATGGGCAGACAAGGACTACAGTGCACCTCTGTGTTACCTTGAAGGCTGGCAGGCTGGGTGCAATGAATGTGTAAATTCCATGGTAAGCTGAGGACTTACACAGTAAAATAGTTGAACATTTTAATACTTCACTTTCAATGATGCACATAAAAACCAGTCCAAAGCACAATAAGGAAATATAGGACTTGAGTCATACTACTAGTTGGAGGATCCTCAATAAAAAACTTTAATACTGCATCACTGTATGATTCAGCAATTCTGCAGCTAGGTATATACAACAAAAATTCAAAGTGGGCCTTCAAACACTTATACAGAGGTTGCATCATCACAACTCACAATGAAGAAAATGTCCACTGACCAATGAATGGCTTAACAGAATGACAGCTATCTATACAATAGTCTTTCCTAGCCACGAAAAGGAATACTAGCACATGCTAAAGGTATGGATCTTAAACACCTGCTACACGATAGACAACAGACACAAAAGTCCCTCACTCTATCATTTCATTTATGTGAAATATCCAAGAAAGGTTAAGTCCAGAGACAGAAAGCAGATTAATATTTTGGGGGCTAAAAGAGGGGATTCATGGGGTACAAATGCTCTTAAAGGGTGCAAAAGTTTTTGGTGGTCATGAAAACATTTTGAACTAGACAGATGACAACTATATAACACAGAAAATACAGTAATGTCACTGTTGTGTGATTTATACACACACACAAACACGTTAAAAAACAGGAATAGGAAAATTCATGCATTGGCATGAACCATGACCAGACTGGAAAAGAATCAAGTTTCATCTGTCTTGTTTAAAGACAACTCTTGAGTTGCTTTCCATAATGGCAGTTGGCTTTCAGGAAGTTCCATGATTTATAAGTGATAAGAAAAAAGGGGAAACTCTTGGAAGAGGAAGAGATGAAGTAAGAGTGGTTGATGCAATGACTTGAGACAGTAAAACATTGATACTAATGGCAGCAATAATCTCTCCTGATTCCTCTTAACAGCAAATGATCTAATAATGCTCAGTATGATTCACCTCAATCTTACAACCAAAGGTAATTCTTTCCAAACAACTTAATTCATCCATCCAAATACTAACCACCTCTGACCCTGAAGTTGCCTCATTTTTCTAACAGAAGCTTAAAAGAAGTTAAAGGTAACCACTGGATGGTTGGGTGAACAGTGTGGTTGGCTGACAGGCTGGAGGAAAAACTAGAGCAAATGTCTTCTCATCTCTACTTAAATATCCAGGTATTTTCTGTAAAGCTAGCAATCTAAATAATTAAATACCCATAATATTTTCCATTTCTCTAAATATAATTTTCACTAACTCTGTCAAGTAATCTTTTTTATAGATGAAAACAGTAGGTAACCGACTTCTTTAGGCTCACATATTAAGTTGTGGGGCTTGAACCTGAACTCAGGCACAGATCAGTCCAAAGTCTGTATCTATCTCCTTCCTGCTCTACCACACCTAACCATATAAACAGGAAGAAGAGCATGCCAGTCCAAGGGCTCCATTCACATCTGGCTCATTTCTATCAGCCTTGGTTTAAGCACCAGGGGAGGATCCCACATACAAACTGCTTTAAAGACCTTCAAACAGAATTAGTCTATGAAAGTAAACTTGGAAGTTGAAAAATTACCTGGAGTCTCAAAAAATTAAATAATAGTAATAAAAATCCAACTTTTAGAAATAGCAAATGTCCTTCAAGTCAGTACTGGTTAAACAAAGTACAGAATACACAGAGATACTGGGCATGGATGGATACCTATGAAGTATCTATGCTCCTCTCCCTTTCTTAGAGAAAAAAAAAAAAATCAATCCCACTCTCAAAAACATAATGGTAATCATATTTAATCTAAACTAATAGTTTTTAAAATGTAGTTTATAAAATTAACAGCCCCAACAATTTTTCCCTTTGGGGGAAACCTGTATAAATCCTGACTAGAATTACAATAAACTGGTAAGCACCTTTTTGGCATGAGCCAGGAAGAGATAAGATCAGGGCCTCCCATGAACTTACCAGCAGTGCGGTGTGGGGTGCAAATCAAACATCCCAATCCTCCCCCCATTAGCAACTGGGGACATAGGCCTAAATATGACTTAAGAGGATGACCATATGCAATATAGCAAATATGCAGGATTTCCTTCCACCTTCTGTTTGAAGGCAGATTTTTTTTCATTGTTTTGTTTCATTACGATTGACTGTATTACACTATTCAACATTCTCTTTTGAATGGTTTCATAATGTTCTGTTTTTTATTTGATTTTGCTATACCAACTGACTGGACAACTGTTGTGAAGATAACGAGATATACTATGATACCTATTACTGTTATCCTGGCATCCTGCTGTGAATTCTGTACCGATTTCACTGCATTGTCTCGATCAGTCTTGTTCTGTTGTATTTTTACTACTTTCAAAATTAAAAAAAAAAAAAGACTTTGAAAGCCTAGGGCGTGGTTCAGTGGTAATTGCTCACTTGGTATACACAACATCTTGTGTTTAATCCCCAGCAGTCCTGTCTAGGAAGCAGTCCTTTAGAAACCCAGAGACTCTCCTTCTTCCTCCTTCTGCAAGGTGAGGCACAGCATTTGTCCTGCCCCCCTACGATGGCAGTAACAAACCAACATCTTAGAAGCAGAGGCTAGGTATTCAACACTGAATGTGTAGATGCTTTGATCTTGAACTTCCTAGATGGCAGAATGTTGAAAAATAAATGTCCATTGTTTAGAATTACAATAAAGTGATAAAGGCATTTGGAGAGAAATGACATCTTAAGTTTTCAAACCTGAACAAGATACACTACACTTTGGTTCATTTTCTTAATTCTTCAGTTTTATTCAGCAAAGTTTTAGAGTACACAGGAAAAGGTGAGCACTGTTCTTTAGTCACCAATTGCGCACATGCAGGTTAGATACACTTGTTACACACGTGAAGTCATGGAGATGGGAGTATTGAGCATCCAGAACTAGAGCAGTTTTTTATTTCGTGTCACCCAATGGGTGAGTTAAAGGGAAAGAAGTATACAGACGGAACTACCCAGAATAAGTTTTACTCTTTCCACAGCTATACAACCACACAGCATGGCAAGTTCCGGTTTAAGATCATCTACACGAGGATTATTCACCTACAAAAAGGGATTCAACTTTTTCTCTCCCTAGCCCCCATTTTGAGACAGGGAACCCTAAATTGCTAAGTTGTCCAGGCTGGGCTTGAATTTCCCATATTCCTGCCTTAGCCACGTGGTAGGTGGGGACAGCAAGGCTGCATCACCACGCACATCTCAGAATGGGGCTCAACATTTCTACCACACTCCAATTTCAAGCCAAGCACGGTGGTGCACGCCTGGAATCCCAGCACTGGGGAGGCTGAGGCAGAGGATCACTTCAAGTTCCAGGTCAGCCTGGGCTACTCAGTGAATTCCAGGCCAGCATGAACTACACTACTGAGACACTGTCTCAAAAAAAATAAAATAAAATAATAAAAACCACCACAAAATATAAAATTGAAGCTCCAAGTTTTCCTTTAGACAACTCAGAGTGAATTCTTTACATATTCTCATTAGATACATAAAATAATTTTGACTCTGGAAAGGCAAGTTGTTTTTTGTCTTAATCAGAATTGGTCTGGCAACTTGTTTATTAATGGTCTTTACATTTTCTTCACCTCAAAAAAATCTACAAAAATCTGAGTAAGAAACATAAAACCTTCCAGTCTCAGTAGACATAACATCTATATTCCAAGTAGTACAGCAACAAAAAATTTGTTGTTCTGTCAAAATAAAAATATTTTGCTAGACAAAATAACCATACAGATGCGCATGTGCTTGTTATAAAAATAATTCTACCTGGTATACAATGGAATATCAGCCTCAAATCCAACATTCAGCAAAGAGCCTGAGTTTTATGTTATTCACAAAACAGACACTGACACAAGTTACTGGCTCCAAATCACACTGTCATTCTTCTAAACGGCTTTTAATCTTTTCTCATACTGTGCCAAATCATTCTTTATAAAGAACACAAAACCCTTGCTTATGAAACTATATATACAGAAAAATACACACTCATACTCGATTTTACAAGAGTAGCAGGCTACCAAAAAAACTAACTGGCTAACTCTTAGCCCTTAAGTGGGCTCCAGGAGATGGAAGCTGGCTACGTGAAGTCCAGGTTAAGAGCATACAAAATACACAAAATATGATCAACAGCACATTTGCTCAAGTTTTAAGGAAGATGTGTCTTTGAATTTAGTATGAAAAAACATTGCCAAGGACTAGAAAAGAAAAATGTAATAGATAACTGGTTTAACAAGACAGAGGCACTTTTAATAGCTCAATCTGTAATGCCTGAATGAAATCTTAGTAATTATGTAAAACTAAAAAAACTAAACACTGGCTTCCCTTCATAATCCAGATAAGCAAAAATCACTAGTTTTGTCTACTAGAACTCATCTACTAGAACTCTAAATGGAAATGACCTAATAACTCCATTTAATTATTCACCATTTGAAATATTAGAACACTTTTCTCTACATTCTTCAAACTGCAATTATAATTTGAGTCTCCACCAGTATCAAGATTTTGCCTACATGTTACAATGTATATTGCACATCATTCTTCTCAGTATTTCATTTTTAAAAAGACCAAACACTTTAAGCTTAAATTTTCATCAAATTGTGATTTCCCCATTACTGAACTTTTAAATAAAGTCAAAGCATCCCTCTGTCCCAATATGCTTGTCATCATCTAGTTTTATCAACTCCAGCAATGTTTTACAAGTCCCTTTTATCTTATTTTTATGGTCCTGGAGATTGAACCTTTACACTGAACCACATCCCCTCAATCCTTTAGTTTTTAGTTAAAGACAGAACTAAGTTGTCACATTGCCCAGACTGGGCTCCAACTTATGATTCTACCGCATCAGCTACTCTGAGGCTGGCATTTATAGGTGTGCACCACCAGGCCTGCTCATGCATTCAGTTTTGAGACAAAGTCTGCTGTGTGCCACACCAATCCCTACAAAAGTCTCTGTTAAACAGCAACGGGCTGAAGCTTATTCTATTTTCTATTACACTGCCACATAATCAGTGGAACATACATACAAAAGAGCTAAGAATGACCAAGTCTTACCTTTATCAGTTGTTATTTTTTCTACACATCTGAAAAAAAGAAGAATCAAACATTAAATGAGCAATGTTGTACATTTCCTTAAAATGCAAGTTTCTTCTATTTCTTCCAGGTTCACTTTCAGAGCAATACAGAGACCATCAGCAGTGGTGTGGTCCACAGAAGTCTAATCTCAGAACTGGGGCCATACTGAGTCTGCACTGTCTGGTAAGTTAAGTGGGTCACAGCTGCAATTGCTCCTGCAACTGAGGAACTGAGTTTTAGCTAATGCAAATTCACATGTGGCTGCCATAACTCACAGCAGAGGGCTAGAATACTATACAAAACAACTGTTTTGAATTATAAAAAAGATAATACAAGGAAAATACTGTTAATTTTGTTCTGTGAAGTGGCTACATAAGGAAATGAATGCCATCACTGGGATGAAATTGCATCTGAGGCATGCTCTAAACACAGCTGGCAGGAGGCCGGGTGCTGCATCGAAGATGTATCAGTAGCTACTGATCTAGGTGACGATCAAGGGTTTCATCACACATTTTTCTTTGTTTTGGTATATTCAATACAAATTTTCTTAATAAATACATAAAGAGCCTTAACCAACCCTATGTTTGCTTAACTCAAAATAGATATCTGAAAAGGGAATATGCCTCACAAATACATTATGTACTTTTTATAGGTGGATTGCACCCATAAAATGCTTAAAATGTTACCAGTTTAGTAAAAAAAAAGTATTCCCAGCTTTCTAACTTGGGGAATTTCTATCACACATTACTGTTGGGAACAGGGTAGTGAAATCATCCAGACCATTACTCAAATTCAAGAGTAAATAGGCATTAGATCTTTATCATAAAAATGCCCTACTGTATCTCAGCTGTACAGATTTTTATTTCAGAAGGAAAACTAATACAACTCAACATCCATGTTATTAAAATACTTAAAGTTACAACATAATACGTTATCTGTTCTCTTTACAAAGCACAGCATCATTTTCATGTTTTTAGAAAAGTGTGGCATTACCATTTTATTCTAAATTATACTGCTACTATCCCAAGAATCTAAACTATGTAATTTATTGGCTACAACAGAGCAAAGAATCTACTTCCTCAAAAATGAGAACATATAAAGTGGTCAAATTTAGATTACCTTTCCCTGCTATTTCCCATTTAGGCAAATTCACTAAAAAACTTTTTAGTCCACTAGTAAGTATTTCCTACTCTTCTGGTTAATTCCTATAACATTTCAATGTGAATAAAAAAAGTTGCTATAAACTTAAGTTTATGAAGTAGTACCCTAATTACATCCAGGTTTACTAAGTTCGTTAAAAATCATTTATAGATGAAATCTAGAGAGATTGACTTGTCCAAGGTCACTTGGTGAGCAGTAACAAGGCTGGTGTTTGAAACTGACTTTAAATTGAGTGTTTTCCTCACTATATAATTTGCCTTGTAAGAGGAAACAGGTTTCAATCAATCCAAGTCTATGTTTTTATTGACCTTTTAAATTAGTGCATTTTTTGCTTCCTCTTTAATCAACAAAAACAAACATAGCTTGAACAACTCAATACTTAGGACTTTGTAGGGAAAAAGCTGGGATATGGAAAATGGATCTGAATGGAACAAATATAGAGATGATATGTCTTACCTCCTTGTAAAACTGGCCAAAATGGTATTTGGAAAACAGACCAACCAAGATCAGGGTTCAGTAACAGGGATCAGGGATTAGTTGTTACTCCAAACTTCTCAACATGTCGTTTCTAAACTAAACACTCAGCCTAAAAATCTGTTCTGTCATGAAAGTTTGGATATAAATCACACACATCTGTGTAACAACTCTTCACTAATGCTCTTGACTTTCCCTTTCCCACTAGGGTCCTTGAAGGCAGGGCTTCTTGGCCCTGGGCTACACTGAAAACGGGAAATACTATGATAAAAATTTACTCCAGCAGTCTTACCACATTACATAATTTAAAACACACTACCTAGAGAGAAGTGACAGTGAAATAAAGTAAAAGGAAGACACCACTGCTGTTATCTTTCACAACACTGGATGACAGAGGGACAAGTCCAACTTCTTCCTCTCAAGAAAGTGTAGAGGAAAATACTGAAGGAATTTAACCAAAAAACCTTCATCAAGTGTGTTAACACAGATTGTGGTAATAAAGAGCTCTAAATACTTTTTGCCAAGTTAGGGAAAAGATAAACTTTGATAAAAGGTAATACTACTACTTCAGGCATAACCGTCTGAAAACAGAGGTATAGTTAACCCTCAACTGATAGGTGCCAATGAAAGCATTTATTTCAAAACTTTTGACATGTGGGAGGCCCTGAGTTCAAACCTCAGTACAGAGAAACAGAAAGAAAGAGACAAAAGACAAATGATCAAACTCCAGGGTGAAACAGGCCTGAAATCCCAGCAGTCTGGGAGGCCGAAGCAGGAGGATCTCAAATTGGAGCCCGGCCCCAACAATTCAGCAACTTTGTGAGACTGTTTAAATAAACAAAAAGACTGAGGTTATAGTTCAGTGCAAAGACCCTGGGTTCAAGTCCCAGAACCATGGAAGAAAAATAATACTTTTAAGTATTAGCCTCTTTATGTATGATTAATCATATTTTGCAGAATCCATGTGAAAAACTAGACTACAAACCACTTCTACCTCCCCATGCTACAATTACACAAAACAGCAAGTTTCACTCAGTGTTTAACTGTCAGACATATAGTATGTGAAGTGGTTCACATAATGTACATTTAATTCACACACACCAATGTCACTGGGATTATCCCCAATGCATAAAGGTCTTTTAAACAAGGAAACTGAGGCACAGCTCTATTAAGGAATCTGTACAGAAATTTATATAAAATAATGTCATCTCCTCAAATTTGTGAAAAACTAACTTTAAAATTTTGGGAATATGGGGTCGGGGATATAGCACAGCGGCACATCACTTTCCTGGCAAGCTTGAGGTCCTGAGTTCAATTTCTGACACACACAAAAATTGGGAATATGAAATATATCTATGGCAATTAGAATTCTAATTGCAGCTGAAAAATGTGTTTAAGTTTAGGAATTTACTGTCCATAGAACCACAGATCATACAGTAAACTGCAGTCAAAGCTTCGAAAGCACGTGTCATACCACAGGGTGACAGCTTTGACTTTTATTCCTCTGAGAGACTTCTGAGGCTAAGTCTTAACTTTGGAAAAGACCTCTTTCAAACTTTAAATACCAGGTCTAGTGTGGGCCAGACCTTGCCACTACAACCACTGAAGAATAAAACTGACACCCTCCCCTTTTCGGTTTTCCCTGGTTTCGCTATTTCTTCCCACTTGTAAAGCGAATGTCACAAAAGATGTTTCCAGTAACAAATTCCAAGAGCGAGTGGAACTACTCTCCACAGCTTAAGGACCTGCGTGCTTCAGAATCGGCACGGAAACCTGAGAGCAAGACGTTACCAACCACCCGGAAACCACCACGCTCCCGGCCACCGGTCCCGGCTCCTTTCCTCGCCTCCTCTAACAAGGACGTCCCCGCCTTAAAACGCCGAAAACATGTTGCTGGACAAACCCAACGCTAACTCTGGTGCGCGAGAGATCCCGGTTCCGACGTCCGCTTCTCGTAGAAGCCGAGCGGCGCTGACTGAGCAGGAGCAACCGGGAGGGGCGCGCGCGGTCGGGACGTGCTACAGGGCGCGGCGAGAACCAGGCCGGGCCGGGCGCCGCAAAGGGCGCGGACGGACGTGCGGCTCTGGGACCACCGCGCGGTGACCCTGGCGCGGGGACGCAGAGGCAGCGCGGCGCGTCACGTGGGGCGGGCGCTACGGGAGCCGAGAGGGGCGCGGGAGAGGGGTCTGCGCGGCCGGGGACGCGCGGTACTCACACGAGTCGCGGACTCCGCTTTCCCTGAGCTGGCGACGGCGGCTTCGCGGCCGGAGGCTGCTGCCCGTGGCCGTCGGCGGGCCTGGCGCTGGGGCTGCTCCTCCGCCGGCGCGGGTACTCGGCCTTCCTCCGGCGGGACACAGCGGCGGCGGCGGCCCGGCCCCGATCCCGGCCGCCCCTCAGCACGCGGCTGCTCGTGGTCCCCGCGGAAGCCGCCGCTGAGGGCGGTTGCTGGGGCTCCTCCGGACGGGCCTCGGCCGCCTCTCCCCCTTCCTGGTCCTGCTGCTCCGGGGGGCTCGGCTCTTCCGTCTCTCCCGGCATCAGGGCTTGTCCGTCCCCCACCCCCTCGTCCCGGGCGGCGGAGGCGGAGGCCGCCTCGGCGCTGCACCCCCCCTCCCCCCTCGCCTCCCGGAGCGTCCGGCTCACTCTCACCCCGAGCGCCTCTCCCCCCCTCCCCTCCGCCCGCGCTGAGCGCGCCCCCCCGCCCCCTGCCACTCAAGGCCCGCGACCGCCGGCCGAGCGCGCGCGCGCCCGCCGCAGACGCTCGGTGGGCCAATGGGCGAGGAGGAGCGGTCACCTGGCCCCGCCTCTCACGACCTCACGCAGCGACGTACTAGGCCCCTCCCCCACCCCGCCTTCGGCCAATCAGGAAACGGCTCCGACGGAGCGCGCGAGGTTTCCTTCCCCGCGCACCCGTTCTCACCGTTAAACGGCTGCGTCTCGCGACAATCCCAAAGTGACCTTTTTCCCCTCCTCCGGTGTTAAACGCGCGCTAGGGACAGTGGGAGGGGCAGGACTGGCGAGGGAAAGGGGTGGGAAGGGGACGCACCTCTTTGCCCGCCTCGTGTGCGCCCTGGGCCGGATGCGCGCGCACCTGCCTCCCTAAGGAGCCGCTATTACCACAGGGGCTCTTTCTACGGTTCCTTAGGCCGAAGAAGTAGCCTGAGCGTTCTTCCGCCTCCAACCCGACCCCACTTCCCTGTCTCTGGCCGTTATGTCCCCAGCGCCGCCAGGACATGCGGGGAGAAGTGGGAAATATTTGAGCTGTCGCTTCTCCTTTAAGAAAAAAAGATCCGAAGGCCGCCAGATGAAAGTCTCTGAAAAAATGGCGGCGGTGGGACGGAGGCGGGGTTGTGGGGGTCCATGAGGGCCCGCCTTTTGGCACATGCGCACGGACAGCCCAGCCAAGAGCTTCCTGGGACGTGAAGTCTTATTTATTGACCAAAAGCAGAGGCGGAGAGGACGCTGGGAGTCTGGGGCCACTTACTTCACGGGAAATGTAGTTCCTCCCTGCAGTCGGGAGGGTGGAAAACGCTTTCCAAGGAGGCGGTTTCCGTATTAGGCAGCGACGCTGCGCGCGTCGGTCCCAAACGTTGAGCCAATTGCGGGCTTGCTTGGCCTGGAGAGGGTTCTGCGATTTTTTTTTTTTCCTGGTTTTTACTTGGCTTCGTGGCAGCTTTCCCGGTGTGGCCACATCGTAGTCCTCATTGACCTTGGTAGTGGGCGGTGACACCTCTGCGATTTGTCGCCCTGTGTCCGGCGCTCACCCCGGAGCCGGGAGCTCGGGACCTGAGTCTGTTCCGTGAGGTCTCCGGACTGAGTAGACCCTTCGCCCTCCCGCCGCCGGATGTCGGGCAGCCGGGGTCTGGCGCTGGTCCCCGAGCCCGAGCGGGGTGAAGGATGTTAGTGTAACCTGTGTGACCGCCTCCGGGAAGCCGGAAAATCGCTCGAGTGCTGCCCCCCACCCCAGTCAGCTTTTGCGGTTTACAGGTTTCTGCAGCGCAGGAAGCGCGTTCTGGGGGGCAGTATTGTTATGAATCACTTTTCTGCCCCCACCCCCACCCCAGTGTGTGCAGCGAGCTGGTCTAGCTGATGTGTCAAAGGCAGTTTCCGTGTGCTAGTCTCTCCCGGCGGGCCGTAGTCTGGGCCTCTCCCATTGCTTTCTTATAATCAAACGAAGATGTGAAAATAATGTTCTCTGCACTCACAGACTGAAGCCTCCAGAAGAAAACGGATGGAACTAAGATCTGGGGATCCAATTCTAAATTTCACATTAATCATTAATCTGTGAACAAGTGCTGAAGTAATTTTTCTTTCCAATATTTTGACGCAATTATTACTTCAGATTAAGCAAATGTTTTATATTCTTTACTGCGTTTTGCACTTTCATACGATAATGTCATTTTTAGTTGCAAAATTGGCATGGTGTATTTGGGAATTTTTCCAAACTTTGCAATGAGCAGATTTGGAACAGCACTGACATCCAATGGCTGCTTAAAGTAATACAAAAGAGCAATCTCAAAAAAAAAAAAAAAGCCTTAGGATACTTAATAGACAATATAATGGAAAAATGCAACATTCAAAGAAAAAAAGCACCAATTTTTTTGTAGCGAAAAGACCATAGGCTTTCATATTCAATTAAAGCAAGGATTATAGTGCTAGCAAGGGTGCCTAATCTGTTATTTTTAGCAAATTGCTCCTTGAACCTATTTCAACACTGCTAAAAACGGGATAAAATGTATTTAATGGGCTGTTACTACAGTTCTTTATGTACTATCTGCTCACACAGGCCTTTTGTAAATGCTTTATTTCACTCAAGATGAATAAACTCAGTCAGTGGTAAAATAGGTGAATTAACCTCAACGTCAGTTTTTACAGGAACTGCTGCAAGACCATGCAAACGAGCAAAGCATACACTTGAGCAGCTTAGCGTGTAGGATCT
The DNA here is from genome assembly GCA_004027455.1 of Hydrochoerus hydrochaeris. Lineage (NCBI taxonomy): Eukaryota > Metazoa > Chordata > Mammalia > Rodentia > Hydrochaeridae > Hydrochoerus > Hydrochoerus hydrochaeris. The sequence continues at coordinate 149,156 of PVLA01003156.1, forward strand.
TTATCTTTTCAGCTTTATTTTTTAGGCCTCTTATGTTTTTATTTTGGGCCACTGAATAAACCTAAGTGCCTAAGGATCTGAACACAATGCTATTTCCACCCTGCTTTTAAGGCACTTGCAGTTAATACAGGAAAGCAAGTGAGCATGATTTCTGAATAAGTAAGCAAAGAGCAAAATGAACTGGATGCCAGTTAACTAACCATCATGGGAAGTTTAAGAGGACCTACTTCCATGGGCCTCCACTTTACAGGAATAAAGAAGACTGAAGCTTAGTCACAGTGCAATGACTATGCTTGGGAAAAACCACAGGTGAAAGTCTGGTCTTTCCATGAGTTCAACATGAATTCTAGAATGCAATAAGTGCTGAATTTTGTAAAATTAATTTTAAACGTTTAATTTGTAATTTTGAACCCCGACCAATGCACTACCACAAAAATCTTACAGCTTGCCTTTCTATATCGGTCCCATCTTAAAAACTGTAACATATCAGAAAAAAAAGTTCAAGAGAGGAAGTGCTAAGCAAATAGAGGAACCAAAAAGGGTTCTAGAGGCTGCTTTACGCAGTCTCACTCAGTTCCTTTCGACCGTCATCCTCATTGCATTTTAAAGCAGTTCGCTGCACGCGCGCCTGGGACCAGAGCATCTTGGGCGCAGCACGATGGAAGAGTTGGGTGAGTGAGGAGCTTGCTGAAGAAACTGAGAATGAAGGCAGGGCGAACATCTCCGTGTCGGGTGGGATGTACTTACACTCATACTGAGGGTCACCCTGAAAGCTTTTATTTTTACTTCTATCCTCAGCTCAGCCTTGAGTGAGGCATGAGGAACTGTGACTGAAGGAACTGTGAGTTTACTGTTTGCAGTGGTACGGTGGGCAGAGAGCATGGTGCTAACCACAGAACACGTTCTCCAGCAATTGCCCTGGCAGTGATCTGGCTGTTTTATTATGGTCATTTGTATTTGCCTCCATGGGGGCTACTAGAGATCATAGGATGACGACACATCTCGCCAACTGTGATTTGGGGAGAACTGTAAGAAAGAAAGGAGAAGAGAAAGAGTGTCAAGAGGCAGAGAAATAGGTGGAAGTGCAAAAATAAAAGCTCTGCAGAGGTTGGAGGAAGGCCAGGGTGGTTTCATTCGTTCTATGGTCTAGGATTAAATCAAAGAGATACTATATTAAGCTTCCAGTAATTATTTGCTGAGCCTTTTTATTCAAAATACTGAAAGAGCAGATTGCTATGGCCTGAAAATATAATACCTCCTTCCCCTTCAAGGCAATTTTGAAACCAAAGTGGTAGGATTATTGGCAACCTTACACCAAACTTTGAAGTAAAGTTTGTTATTCTTGGAACTCTGTAGCCTTTGCCAACGTTTTTGTTGCTGGTATCCTAATGTTGAGTAACTTTTACTAAGTTTTCTTTTGGTTAGCTGAGTTAATTCCACAATCTTCCAGGGTTGTGTATAATCGTAGATCAGTCAAGAATGGAAACAACAGCAATAATAAGAACCTATCTGCCCTTTGTCGTCTGGTTTTGATTTGAGAGCTGAGAAAGAGAGAAGAAGGCAAAACAGGGAAAGAGCTGTTGTTAAGAAGAAAGAGTTGGTGTTTAATAAATACTGAACTATTTTGGAAGTGAAGTTTACTTTTATGTTAAGATAAATTCTATTTTGGACTTTGGATAAAATCTGAACTCTTACCCCTACTGAGTTGGGGGAATTTGCATCTGAGTTTCACCAGAATCTAACTCTTTTTTTTTTTTAATTTTAGAAATACCACATTTCCTGCAAATAATTAAAATAATATTGTTATTTAATGACAATCTAAAACTAGATAGTTTTTACACATGTTAATCATTTTAATATTTGCAGTAGTCCTCTAAGTAGATATTATCATCTTTTTTTTTTAATAAAACAACAACAGCAAAAAAGAACACGCAAAAATCACGTGTCCAATGTTACTCTCAGGAGTAGCTGACACCAAGCACAATTACACTACAAGGTGATCTCCTTTATTAGAAGTATGTTTGTTCAGGTGCTCTGGGCAATGGAATAACACGTTTTTAAAAATTGAGTGCGTTTACATTTTCCGAGCAGGGTGCATGTCATAGAAATCTTGTCCAGAAATACAGGAAGTACCAAGCACCCTGGAAGCTAACATTTGTGTGGATTATCCAGTTGGCTACATCTCCATAGGCTCTTAAGGACTGCACTTTCCTTCAGATGGTCAGCCCCGTGGCCACTGTTAAGTCTGAGGAGGGTTTCTCTTCCTACCTACAGAGACATATTGTGGAGGAGAGATTGGCTTGGGTGCACAAACTTTTCCTCTCTGCAGTATTACCTTGAAGGTTAATAGACTGAATCTACTCACGTTTTAAGTGAATGTGCCTTACTCTAAGATGAGAGATAAAACCAGGAGGGGCTCCAGCTCTGAATGAAATCATTACCACCCAATCAGTGGAGACCCTCAAGAGGGCTCACTTGCTTCATTCTTGTGAAGGGAGATTTGATTTTTCACAGGTGAAGAGGGAGGACAGTAGTTTTCAGTGGAGTAGTACCCCACCCCATGCTTTCATCTGTCACACTGGAATTAGTCATCTTCAATTTATAGAATCTGGCAGAAGACATAACCCCAACGTGCTGATAATGTGCTTTCATTGAAACAGGAAGAGAAAGACTGGTGAATGCATGAGCTTGGAAAAGAGAGTTTTAATAACTTTGGTTAGCTGATGATTCTGTGGGAAACTTCATATTCTTCGTGGTATGATCTCCCCCTTGCCACAATTTTTATTTAAATTTTTTATTAGGCCAGGAGGATCTGCGACATCTACTTGGAAAGAAACCTAGAAAAATAGGAAAAGAATACAGAATAAAAATTTGGCATTCTAAATTTTAGAACTGACTGTGGCTACTAAAATTCTGAGACAAAAGTTTTTACTGGCTTAAAAGAAACTTTATACCGTTTTAAAACATAAAATATTAGAAAAAATAGTTGAATGAAATATGATGCACTCCTCATCACTTTCAAACAATCATCAGCTCTTGACTAATTTTATTGTATATACCTATTACTTCCATCCTTGTACTGTTTTAAAACAATGTCAGATATTACATTATTTCATCTGTAAATATTTTAGAAGTAACCTGTCACCTAAATATATATATTTACACAAGTAACCATAATACCAGCGTCACACCCCGAACACCCTTAGTAGACATTCCTCAATATCATGAAATCCCCATACCACACCTAAAAACTAACAAGATCACAGTATTTTCAAATATCATTATCACTCCTAAAATACATTAACAGTACTTAATATTATTGACTTGTCAATGTTTAATATTTTTTTTTTTTGAGACAGGGTCTCACTTTGTAATTCAGGCTGGCCTTTAGCTTACGTTGTAGCCCAAGCTGGTCTAGGATTTGCAACAATCTTCCTACCTCAGCCTCCTGAGTGCTGGAATTACAGGAGTGTGCTACCACACTCAGCTCTATGTTTAATATTCTTGATCCTTTCATGTTTAATGATCTAAATAAGCCTCGTAAATTGAAATTAGTTATTCATTTGTTAAGTATTTTAATCTATAGGCATTCTCTGTCTCTTTTACTCATTACAGTTTATTCATTCAAGAGTAATTGGATCTGAACAATGTAGCTTAAATTGCTTAACTATAAAATGGTGCATAAAAGTCACATTTTCATGGTATGGATGAGTGAGAATTTTCTACAGAGGATTTAATTTGTAAATATGATTATGTCTTATGCCATTAAGAAATATTCTTCCTCCCAAAATCTGAAATAAATGAAGTTCATTTTCCTTAACCAAGATCTTCACAATGAGGCAGGTCCTTAGACATCATAATAGCCAGGGTTTTGTAAACTTTAAAAATCTGTAACCTGTGGTAAAAAATTCAGTAGAGATCCACTTTTGGGTCCCGACTGACAGTTGAAAATACTGTTCTACTCGGAGAGCAGTCATGCTCTAGGTGGCCCTGAGGTACTTCTAACTTTCAGTTGTTCAGGGACAGGGATCAGATAGCCCAGATTTACGTCCCAGGTTTGCTGTCAGGAGCCTATGCACATTCATTTTCATCTCTTTTTTAATCTACAAAATCAGAACAATAGTATCATTTATCTCAAAATGTTAGGATCATTCAATGAAATGTGTAAACTCCTGAGCACTGTGGCTGGTATTATCGATTTTTTTGTGTTTTATTACAACAGAAAAAGTGGTCGTATCATATCTGTAAAGTCCAAGAACATTTTCAAAGAAAACAAGAGAAAAGTACCATCAATTTTGATTTTGACATCTTACTTTGTTTTGCAGTATCTCTATTCTTTAACTCCCTTTTCCTTCTCCACACCAACTCAAAATACTTACATATTGTTTTGAGAATTTTGTTATGTACTGGGGATGATTCTTGAGATGTATGAAAAGAAATCAGGGTTAATAATGTGTTATTTCTCTGATACAGTTTGAAAAAATGGAGATAAAATTGCTTATATTTCTCTGATAGGAACTATATTTAGGACTTACTTTGTTTTTTTCTAATTGGAGAGCTCTAATTGGAGATCTTTGAGTGAGCTGCTGGAAATGATTGATGAAAATTAATACCTGCAATGTAGAAGTTAAATTATAGACTGAATATGTGACATTGAATACAACCACAAGAAAACAGAAACAAAGAGACACTAAACACCTCTGAGTAGAATTGATCATGTTCTTGAAGTTAAATAAGAAGGGAATAAAATAGAAGAAGGGATTGAAAATAACGAGGAGTCGAATGGGGTCCTGTGGGGATGATTAAGGGAAAATGATTGTAGGAATTTACATATTATGATTCTCTTGCTTCTTGTGATACAGATGCACTATTGGAGGAACTGGAACTCTCCACCCTGCAGGACAGTGATGACTATTCTAACTCAGCTTCTCCTCCCCTGAGCCAGCATTCCAAAATGGATAGCAACCTTGGCAAGACTTCAGGTCTCCCACCGCTTCAGACTGACACAGGTCCCTCCATGGTAACTTTTCATTTACTGTGGTACCTTTGATAGAGATGTTTGAGGATATTCTGAAAACTAAATTGGACTGTGCATAAAATGATATGAAAAGAGAATCTTATGTCCAAGAGAGAAGACAAATAACCTGTCAGTGTCAATTTAGAGATGGTTCTCCTTGAAAAGAGAGGTGCATTGAAGAAATAACTGAAAAGGCCAGGGATGTAGCTCAGTGGCATAAGTGCCTGCCTGGCAAGGGTGAGCTCATGAGTTTGATCCCTGGTACAAAAAAAAAAAAAAATCACAGAAAAATAAACCTTTGGAATTATTTATTTTTTCCTAATGAGGGTGTGGGACAGGCAGAGTACTGAGTGGTCCCCTTGGTGTATTGTGACAGGATTGTCTAGGGGTCAGAGATGCCATGATGCCATTTAACCATACTCAGCCAGCCAAGAAGTCATCAGGGAAGGACTAGTGGCAGCTTGGATGAGTCTTCGTGGTTAATTTTTCAGGATCACCCCTTTCTAGGGTTTATTTTCTGTGAACAGTTGAGGAAATGCCATGATTTAGTATACTCAGAGATGACAATGCTCGAAGGAGCAGATTCAAAGTAAATCAGAAGAGGTGATGTATTTAAAGAAAACCAGAATCCATCGGTATCAATTCATGGTTAAGTGAAAACCATCAAGTATTATTGGTGATGCGTGTGGTTCTCTTCCTGTGGCCCAGTTGACAGGGCCCCATGTTCTAATGAGAAGTTGTGTGAGGGAAATGGAGTTAGTGTGAGAGGACTGAGGAGGTGCTCTTCCTATGTGGAGTTTCTGGACTATAAGTCTTATTTATCCTTGTTTACTATATGGAACAGCATTGACGCAGTCTGAGCTCCTGAGCAGGTTCCCTCCTGTTTTCCCGGACACTGCTCATTTGCCTGTCTACCAGCTGTCGCCTTTGTTCTCACTATTAGATTACAGCCACCAGCTCCTAACTGCTCTCTTTCCCTGGTCTAGCCTTCTTCTGTTCTCAGCTAACAGCTACGATGATTCTTTAAACCTAAGCCAGGCCATGCTATTCTTCTCATCTCAGGATTTTTGTGAACGCTCTAGTTTGCCCCGAGAGGAATTTTCCTACACCCTAAGACTTCCTTTTACTCCAAATCTGCAGTTTAAAAAAAAAAAGTTTTCTTACTAGTATCTGCATCCACATGAGCCAATGTGGCTTAACCTCCACCGAGTTCTTCTTGCTTCTTCCGGGCTCTTATCTGGTCACCGCATAGAACATAAGTGTGTGGTGAACAGAGGTTTTTTTTTTTTTTTTTTTTATGGTGGTTAATTGGCAGATGTGACTCATGGCAATTTGTCTCCTTTCCTGATCTTGCACAGGCAAAACCTAAGCAGTGATGCCCTTCCCCAGATACTACACAGAAGGCTGGCCCAGAGCTGCGTGCTAACCCCTCCGCCCCCAGGTGGGAGCGGAAGCCAGAGTGAGCTATTTCTGCTGCTGGCCTCCTGGGTGTCCCACCCTTGGCTCTCACACTTAGGTGATGCTGTCACGACCATGCTTCCCCCACCCCCACCAGGGTCATGGGAAATTCCGATGATGTTAGGGAACAGAGGCCCTATACTCTTGTCAGAGATTAGCACTCATCTGACCTTTTCTGCTTAAAGCAGTCGGATTATTATTTGTGTGTGTAAAATTCTGAGAAGTTTGACTTTGTAATACTTCAGACTTTACAATAAACCCTTTCAGTGACTGGCTAAAACCAAAATCAAAACTACAGGTTTACTTTCTTAAAGACTTTTGACGATGCACCACAGACGCAAGCAGAGAGAGGCAGGCCACTGAAAACCTGCAGGCAGGGACGGGGCATCCGAGGAACTGGCACCGGCTCTGAGGTGAGGGTTCCACTTTAGAGGACTGCATGCGCTCCAGGAGTGTAATTCCCGGCGGCGTCAGCGCAGGGCTCAGGACCCGCCCAGCCCTGAAGCGCTGCTCTCCACTTCTGTCAGGAGATTCCTCTCATCTCCATTGACTGCGCACTTGCGATTCTAGGTTTGCCTGGGCTTGGAAATTCAGTGCTCAAGCTGTTTCCCTCGGCGAAACATCACAGAGTGGCAAGGTTTCTTTTTCGTTTTTCTTTTTGGCCTTTTTGAGATAGGGTTTCGCTATTCCGTTCAGGCAGGCCTTGAACTCATTTTGTAGCCCACGCTGATCTTGAGCTGGCAGCAATGCTCCTGCCTCAGCCTCCTGAGTGCTGGAACAACAGATGTACCCCACCATGGCCGGCTAAGAATGGCAATTTTATTTCCATATCATCAGGGGTCTCAATTTGAAGATTCACTTCTAAATAGTTCAAGTGTTTTTTCATCTAATTGAAAGGGTTCAATTATTTATAGGTTCATTCAGACAATAAATAAATAAATAACCTGATGTTGCAATATCATTATAAATTTTGCCTCAAAGGTCAACATTAAAGACAATTTGTGTGTGTGTGTGTGTGTGTGTGTGTGTGGTAAGAAACGTGAATACAGATGTTGGTGGAATATACAGTGTTCTTACCAACCTAGGAACTTATAGAGCAGAAATTGGAATTGATTGTGATATGTACAAAATCTGTGACTATATCTAAACAAGTTGCAGTAATCTATAATCAAAATGGAAATGGCGATGTTAGAATTTACACGTATTGCTGCATATACACAAAGAGTCTAATAAGTAATTGATTGTATAGACTTTTCTAGGACAGAAGCTAATATCCAGTACAAAGCATGTCAACATGACTGCATATTCTTTTTCTCTGTCATTCTTGCATTTTTGAGCAAAAGCTCAGGTACTTCAAAACACACTTTTATAAAGCAGCCCAAATTTAGGTGGCAATGATGTACAAAGTCAGTTGGAAATCTTTAATCATATTATTCAGTGAATATGGCATGAAAATACAGCTTTTGAAACTTTTAACATGTTACAATTATGAACAATAAAACTGAAAAGGAAGTAGCTCAAATTTCTCCCTACAAAAGCCAAAAGGAACAAACAGAACAAATCAAAAGATGAGAGCCTATGGCATTTAATTACCTCAGCTGAAAATTGTGCTTTGGTCAAGCCTTGACTCTGAAGAATTTTGATCCCTCTTTTTAATTAGAGTAATTTACACAGAATGAAATGAAATCATGAAACTCCATGATTTTAGAGAATCTGTATTTGGTGAAATGACAAAGACTTGCAAATAGAGACAACTTGAAAGTTTTGACTTATGGGAATATTACTGAATAAAAGAGCTGTGAACAGAAGCAGACAGAGCCTGTGAAGACGTTGCCCTAAAATATTTACACAACTTAATATGAAAAAAATATGTAGGAGTCTTTCCATATACAGTTTGTTTTGAACATACAGACTCTTACAAGGGTGACAGTATTTTCTCAACTAAAAACCTATGGCCTTCTCGGAAGCATAAATTAAAACTATTAATAAATTCAGATATAATAACTTCAGCTCCACAGAAGACTGTAGTGTTATGGAGATAATAGCATCCTATGGAGAAAACACGGGACAATTCAGGAAAATCTGGGCACCAAAGTGTCTTAGCCACCCATAGCTGAGTAACTAGATATCAAGAATAATTAATTTACTTGTGCTATTTTTTTAAACATTATGACTGTTAAAATTTGATTTAATGTTCATAGCTGTATGTTATTTAAAATATATTAGAAATTTTAATTCAAAAAATAAAGTTAGAGGCTGGGCATTGTGGCACACACCTGTAATCCCAGCAATGGGAGCTGAGGCAGGATTATTGCAAGTTTGAGACTAGCCTGGGCTACATAGTGAGCTTAAGACCAGATTGAACTGCATAGTGAGACCTTGTCTCAAAAAGACAAAATAATTAATTTTGATTAATTAATTAAATTAGAACTACAGTGGTACCTTGGTTTCCGACTTTCTAGAGTTCTGGGGAAGATGGCTGAAGTCCTGTTCGCCACTCAGTGTGAAGTTTGTCAACAGAAGCACCATTTTACCAAAGGCTTCTGTTGGTGAACTGAGGTGCTGCTATATTTTTATGTCTTGCAATATAATCAAATCAAGTTTTCGGGTGACACATATTTCTTTGAAAACGTTACATGATTTATTTTTAGAATCCCATTTACCTTAAAAACAGTACACCCATTTTAGAGCAAATTAGCTGGTTGTGCTATCAGTGTGGCCTGGCCCTTTCCTCCCAGGCTGGGGCTGACTCTGCTTAGGCCACACCAGTCTGCTAGCTGCTCCACAAGATCCTTCAGCCCTTCTTTCTGGAAGGATCGATCCCCTTACCCTGCTGTTGATGTCCTTTTCTAGCTGCCTGGAGCACTTGCTCAGGTACCCTCCACTCGGTGTCTTAACAGCTGCCTTCTTCCCTTGGTGTCCCAGCTTCCAGCCACTGAATTGTTTCAGTTTTAAATTGTCTCCTTGCTCCTCAGCCCTGGAGTGCGAGCTCCAGGGCAGCCCGTTTTTAGGTGGCCTCTCTTGTTTTAGGTTTTGCATGCTGCATCCCCTGCCCAGCACGTGGCAGCATTCAATATTTGCTCAATGAATTAATGCAGTGCTGGTCTACCATATTTTAAAGTCATGCATTCTTTCATTCCATAGGTCAAGTGTAATCCTGTCACTGCCTCCCCTGAGGGACCTGCTGACTCTTTTTAAAACTTCCACTGTCGTTAGTCCTGCAGTACATGATGATCATATTCCTGGGCAGCCGTTGCAAGTACACAACACATCTTCATTCTGTCTTCACCCGCTTCCTTTCCAACCTTGGTTTCCTCCCTATTTCTTTTATTATGCTCTTTCTATAGAGTTTGGGGGACACCATGTGATATTGAAACTTGTGTGTCTGATTTAGTTCACTTAATATTTTGGTCTCAGCTGTATCCATTTTCCTACGAGTGCCTCAGTTACCCTTCTTCATGTCAGAGAAGTACAGCATGGGTTGAAAGGGCTTCGCTCCCACCCATTTTGTTTGTGCTATGCTTCCTTTCTGAGGCTGGTGGACTTCACTCTGCCTTTGTTTTTCTGGCAGGGAGGAGCTGCTACATCTGTCCACATGCCAGCTTTTCCAGAATTTGGCCTTTCTCTGCAGCGTGGCTGGTGATTCTTCTGTCTTAGGAAAGGAATCTCAGAGATGTGCTCGTCCTCCTTCTTCAAAGCTAAACATATCTTGATGTTGATAAGCAGCAACATTCTAAAAACAAAAGTCAACCTTGACTCCTCTGTCCCCATTTGTCTTAGGTGCAGCTCAGATCTGCCACCAGTATCCAGGAGCCCAATGCCTACAGGTATGCTTTTGCTTTTGATCCTTATTTTTAAAAAGTAAAGTCATTAGATAATTGTTACCGATCTTTGGGCAGCAGCTTGGTTTGTCATTGTTTATTATTGGAACTCCTCCTCCTCTTCCAACTCTTCCTCCTCCTTCTCCTCCCCTATTCCTCCTCTTCCTCCCCCTCTACTCCTCCTTTTTCTCCTCCTCCTCCTGTGGTCTTTGGGCAGAGGAAGAACTCTGCTGAACTGGCAGCAGTTTCGCAAGGTACCTGGCTTCCAGCTGAGCTGTGCAGGCCGGTGGGCTCTGTTTTTCCTTTTCTACCTGAGAAAGTGTAGCAGCCCAGAGTCTCCACATGCACTGGTGGTGCCTCTATCCCTGATATCATGCTCCAGTTCGCAAAGGAGAAAACACCTGAAGAAGCTTGTGCACGATTCCAGCTACATCAGAGCTAGGATGAGAGCCACACGTAGGCAGCACGCGTCACAGGCTAGTGAGTGTGTGCTTCTTTCCATATTTGCTCAGAAGTCATGTAGGCGGCCAAGCAATTTCCTTTCTGTAAAAGTTACATACAGCAGCATAATCACTTGCTGCTTTATTGCTCTTAGCCAAAACAGAACTGACAGGAAAAATAAAAAAGACCTCTTTTCTGGTTCTCTTCTCAGCCATAGCTTTCAGTTTCAACACCCGACAATGAAAGGATTTGCAGGATGGAGAGTAAGGATGCTTGCGAGCCTGGTGAAGGGTGTCCTCCGCACTGTCGGGTTTCAGAATGACAGCCAGCAGCGCAGACGCAGAGACAAAAATAGGGGAAGGACTTTTACAGAAGTCTTTTTTAAAACTTTCCACTTGAGGGCACTTTCTACTTCGATGAAAGTGAGGCCAGTTTAGAAAGACAGTGCATATAAGGCCAGTTTGTCCCAATTCCAGGAAGTTGCCGGGGAGGATTCCCCCTGGTGGTCAGTCCCCTTTTCTGCCCCAGTGAAAAATCAAAGCAAAATAAAATGGCGAGAAATCAGTGCCTGGTACACACAGGGCTCTTAGTGAATACTTGTTTCTTAAACCCAGGAAGCCAAGTCTTCAGGTGAAATACAAGTGAATACGTAATATATGTAACACCAAAACCAGCAAGGACAACGCCACCGTGATCCATCTGGTGCTGTAATCAGCTGGTGGCAATGGCATGTCAGCACAAACAGTGCCTGCTGTCTGTACTACTGGACCCTGGCCCACTTCCCCTCGTTTTCTCCCTTCCTCCTTCTCTGCATTCCGAAGAGACCTCCCTGCAGCTGGATTCTCCAAGCTCCGGGGTGCTGGCTCTCTGGGGGTATCTCTAGTGGAGGCCCCACGGAAAGCCTGGAGGGTGCAGGTCAGGGAAAGGCAGCATCTCCCCTGGCTGCTGTCTTTCCAGGGTGTCTCTTTCATCAGCTCCATCGTTATGACCTCCGCTGTGCAGGACAGCTCTGCTGCCACTTCCCATGCCCGGAGCTGCAGCCACTTTGCCTCTTTGCTGTGTCCTTTAGGCCTAGGGATAGTGACGACTTCCTGGGGTGGCAAGTCTCCCGGTTAGCTGGTTGCCAGTTTCGCTTCTGAGCTGTTCTCATTTTGTGTGTAATCATCAAGCTCTGGGCTAAATTACTTTTGTTTACCCAAAGTGGTTCGTGTTTTCCTGTCTAGACCTTGCCAGAGACATTCTCAATTACCGAATGATACCTGCTGTGTTGCAGTGTGTGAGAGCAATGTAAATCAATTGTAAAGATGTTATGAACACTCAGAACCTTGAGGCTGTTGTACCTCAGAGCCAGGAAAGCAGGTGTGCACAGAGAGAAGACTCTGGCATAGAATCTGGCCTGCTCAGACTAACTGAACTCTGCTTCCATTATACCTTGGATGTGGTCAGTGCCAGCTGAATAGAGCAGGGAAATATAATTTTTTTTGTACTGGGAATTGAACTTAGGGCCTTTTGCTTGCCAGGCAGGTGCTGTGCCACTGAGCTACATCCCTGTCCTGGGAATAGTATTTTTAATGGTCATATATCAATAGCAATGAGAGCAGTAATTTAGAAATGTATCTAAGTAAACGTGAATGAAAATAATAATTTTAGAAACAGCAAAAATGCATAAAAATGTAAATAAATGGGGAATATCTAGCACAGTGCACCCAATTGCTTAAGCAGTCTAGATTCTTTTCAGTGCACATCTTGTCTTGTGATTTTTATCATTAAAATCTCTTTAAGTAATGAAGTTGTTACTGATAGCATTGCAAAACACTTTTCAAAAAAGTCGGGGGACAGATCCGAGTACCTCTGTTTTGAGGTTTCTGTCTTTTCAGGTACATTTCCTGTGGTTGGCATATTAGTTTGTAATCATCAACTCTGCAAGATCTTATTTCTTAGTTAGATTTATTAGAGTGTTGGTTCAATTGCTATTAGAGTATTATATGAGGGTCTATTTCTCTGCACATGCTGCAAGGAGAGCACTCTTTAAAAACCAGTGGGGAGTCTTCGAATAAGCATAGGTGTGCCCCAACTGTAAGATGGGATGGGCCCAAGGAGAACACTGCATTTATTCTAGCAGTGGTCCCACAGGCCTGCCAAGGAGTAAGCACAGGGCAGCAATTGCTAAGGTACCATGGCCAAAAGAGTTTGAGAGAGGCTGGAGCTCTGTCCAGCTAGCGGCTTCCAAGAAGTCAGTCAGTTACATGAATATCTGACCACTTTTTCTCAGATTAAAAACAAACGAAAAGAATCTACTGATATATGGCAGAGTGCTGCTCTATACTTTAGAGGCAAACTGCTTTATCTTCAGGGAGGAAGATAGCCGTTTTCCTTCTACATTTTCCTTTTGTTAAACATTAAAAAATAAGTGCTCAGAAGACTGTAACTTTTTTTAAAGGCAAGTGCCTGCTTCCTTTGTACTTTTTTCCTGGCTGATAAACATTTAGAATTATTTGCTCTTATTTGTGACTTTGTGTGTGTGTGTAGAGAGAGAGAGAGAGAGAATGAGGGAGGGAGAGGAGAGAGAGTAATAGAGAGACAGAGACAGAGCGACAGAGAGACAGAGAGATTGCAAGACTTCTGTTTGGTTCGGTGAGATGTTGCATTCTGATTCATACTGACACCTGGTTCCAGAGTCAGTAGCCTGTCATACCCTTTGACTTAGTGATTCCACGTTTTAAAATTTGCTGCATGGAAATAATCACATATGGATGTAAATATTTGTTTGGCAGAGCTGATTACAGTAGTAAATATTAGAAGTCTACATGCCCAACAATAAATTTGGTTCAATAAATTAGAGCACATTATATATTTGAGAATAATATAATATTTTGGAAGGTAGAGAACACGAACTTGGCAGCCTACAGGCCCAGTCTCTGTGATTTGCCTCCTGTATTATGTAGAGAAAAGATTTAACTTCTGTTGGGCCTGGTGTTGTCACCCAAGGTGATGGTACCCAGCTCTCAAGGTTCTTACTAAGACTTAAAGAAGAGCTGCGTGAAGCTTTTTACGGAGGATCAGTCATTCTGTGGCCACACAGTAAACACTAGCTGCTACATTTGCCCAGCTGTATGTACAAGTTATGAAAAAGCCATCTAAAATTTCTAGAATTACACATATTCATAAAAGACTGTAATGATATCAGCCAAAATATGCAAAGCAGTTGCCTCCTGAGGCAGAGATTATATAGAGTTTAATTTTTTTCTTTCCATATCTGCAATCTTCACACTCTTTCATACGCTTTAAAATATAACATTACTCTTCATACTCTTTAAAATATAACATTACACATACACATAATGTTATATTTTAAAACAATTTTACATAAGTATCGCTATACTTCCTATTTACAAAGATCACTGGTGGTTGTTTATACAATCATATATGGGGATATGTACACGCACATGTGATAAATGAGGTACCCATAGGAGTTTGCCGCTGACTCCTTTGGCCACCTCACACTTCATGCACTGGCATGGACTGTCACTTTTTCTAGAATAGATGACGCTTGTCTTAGTTTGAAAAGGCAATTTAAGATACAAAATTATTTCATAAACTCACTCACGTGAGTAAAAAGTCAAAGAACTCAGAAATACAATGGGAAAAAAGATACCATCTCTTCATGAAATCAACTATCAGAGGATATTTTTCATATTGTCCTGGGCCTTGCTATTTTGATTTTATACTATATCTTAGAAGTCTTTTTAGAACACATAATCTATGTCTGCATTTTTTTTTTAGAGGTTGTATTTTATTCTCAATCTTTGGTAAATGATGTAATTTATTTGACTACAATTCCATGTAGTTTATTTTCATTTTGCTCAAAATACTATTATAATGAACTTCTTGCAATATATCTATATTTGTATATATGTCTAACTTTTCTGTAGGATAGAGAATTGCTGAATCAAAGGGTATATGCATTTGAAATATTGGCAGATGATGCTTTGAAAAGTATTTGATAAATCTACGTAACTATAGTACATATAAATATGAATGTATCAGTGTAATCCTGACTTTTGCCAACACTGTATGCTGTCAAAATTTTAAAATTGTGACTAATATGTAAAAATTTACATCTCATTGTCTTAAATTCCTTAAAGATTAATGATATTAAGCATATTTTTTATAATTGGTTTCTTGTTTTGTTTTGTTTTTGAGAAACAGTCTTATTCTGTGATTCAGTCTGGCCTTGAATTCACTATGTAGCCCAGGCTGGCCTGGAACTCATGGCAATCCTCCTCCCGCAGTCTTCTGAATGCTAGGATTTACAGGCATGATTTTTATCACTGACTTATAGGTGTTTTACAAAAATTTTGAATATTCTTTGTTTCAAATATTTAATCAAGTTTAAAATTTTGGGATGTGCTCTATCATTTGTCTTTATGAGTTCAAAGTTTTTATTCCTTAGAAAAGCTTCCATCACTCTAAATTATAAAAAAATAATCCACCTTTTTCTTCTAGTATTTTTGTTTAAAAATATTGTATTTTTTACATATTTAATTCACCTCAAATTACTTGTCTGTGTCAGATGTGAAGTTTTTTAATTTATGATGTTCCACCTAGATTATTACTTACAATCTGATAGTCTGTTTTGGATGACACAGCAGGGATTCCTGACCAGGTGATCTTTCATATCTTCCGGTGTATGCTCAGAAGACAAATGGCTGGTCACATGGCAGTTTATTTAGAAACTGCCCTACTGTTTTTCACAATGGCTACCCCAGTCTGCATTCCTATCCCCAGGTTCCCTTTTCCTACAATGTGCCAACATTATCTTTTGACTTGTTGGTAATCACCATCCTGATGAGTCTGAGGCAGTATCTCCTAGTAGTTTTGATTTGCGTTTCCCTGTGTGATAATGATGTCGAATCTTTTTATTCACCTGTTGGCCATTCATCCATCTTTGAAGTATGTCTTCATGTCCCTTTCCCATTTTCAGTAAAGTGTGTGTGTCAAAATCTGTCAGTGATTTTTCTTCATATAAATCCTAATTTTTATCAAGATTATGGAAAAGTTCTTCTTAAAAATTATATAATTTTCTTATTTTACTTTAACTGTGTATAATAATATATTCTAGAATATATTGAAGATTAGAATAGGTAGTAGGCTCTACATCTGTTTATCTCTTAATTAGAAATATGTCTACTATTTGGCTATTCAATGTGGGCATTGGCATAGATTTTTTTTTTCTTTCTTTCTTGTTTTTTGGCACATATTTCTTGTAGATACGTTGTACCAGGTCATGACATCTTTCTTTTTCCCCTTAATTTTCAATAATAGGACTGATAGTTAAATTTGATTTCCATTATTTTTTCAGCACCTGTCAATATATTTATAAAGTGTTTCTATCGTTAGTATAATGAATTCTATTAATCCTTTCCCTAATGTTGAATAAGTTTTTGGACAATTGATATAAACACTAGTCAACCATCAGTTTTTAAAGAACATATTTCTGCTATTTTTGTTTCAGCTTCTCTCCTTTCTCTTAACTCAGTCTCCCTTTACATCTGTATCCATGTACCACACTCATGCACACACGCACACTGTTCCTGTGCACACATGCACACTGTTCCTGTGCAAGCGCGCACACACACACACACAGCTTCTACGCACACATGCACTTTCTATGCACACACAGTTTCTATGCACACACATACACACACACTTTCTATGCACACACACACTGTTCCTGTGCACATACACACACTGATCCTTTCTAGTATTAATTTTCTATGACATTCACAAGACTAATGGAATAATTTTCTGTGTTTTTCTATGTACTTGCAAGTATTTTTTTATTGCTGCATGTTAATGATACAGAATAATGAGATTCCTTTTGGTATAGTAGTGCATGTGTATAATGTATTTTGATTATTTTCATCCCTGTTATCCTTCTCTCTTGACCTACTTCCCTCAACTGCCTTCTCTCCCATCTTTCTCTCTCTCTCTCTTTTTTTTTTGGCATCAGGGATTGACCTTGTACTTGCCGGGTAGGCCCTTGTGCCGCTGAGCTACACCCCTGACTCTTCCCCATCACTGAAGGACTACTTTCTAGCTTCGTGTCAACTCTGTAATTAATTAATTAATTGTAGAGCTAGGTTGTTTAAGAGAACACATGCGATATTTAACTGAGACTGGCTTATTTTGTTTAACATGATGGTTTCCAACCAACCATTTGCCTGAATAAGACATGATTCTATTTTTATTTGTGGCTGAATAATACCTATATATGTATATATATTATAATGCATGTATTACCTGTATTATAATTCATATGTAATAATAAATGTGATATATGTCACATTTTCTTTGTCTATTTATGTTTTAATGTGTATCCAAGCCATTTCCACAGCTAGCTATTGTGAGTTTATTGCTGTAAAATGGGTACACATGTATCACCATAATATGCTTTTACAATTCTTTGGAAGTATACCAATGGGTGGTACAGCTGTATCAAATAATACAGTTTTTAGTTTTTGGGGGATGTAATTTTAGGTTTTTAGGGCACCTCCATGCTGATTCCCATAGTGGCTGTACTGATTGGCATTCCCACCAGCTGGGTAGAACCAGCCTTACCCCAGCCCCTTGGCCAGCATGGTTCTTTTGGTTCTCCATGACAGCCATTCTGCCTGGGGGAGATGGATGCCCTAGGTAGTTTTGATTTGTGGTCCCCTAATGGCTAAAGATGTTGAACATTTTTTCATTCACTTCTTGGCCATTTTGTACTTGCATGTTTCCTATGATGCTTCTAAAAGCTGTCATTTTTTTCCCCTTTGTGTTCTGCTCCATTGTCTTATTCTTTTATTACTATTTGGCTAAAGGGTTGTTTTAGATCCTTGAGCTGTAAGTTTTGCTTTTTTATTGCTCTTATTTTTTCCATTTTGTATTTGTCTATTTATATATTTTCCATTCAACAATATATTGCTGTCAACTCCAAGAGTGTGTGTGCGTATACATGTGTTTTCTCATTGCTACTTCTGAAATAGTTTAAAATTCAATTTAACTTTTTAAAAATTCCAGTAATTATGTAGAAAATGCTTTCTCTTTTGTAAATGGGTATTTCTAAAGGTCGATTTATACTTTTATTCACTGCAACCTAAGAATATGATCTAGATGATTTTTTTAAGAATTTATTGTTTTATTTTAAGTCCACAAGCATGTACAGTTAATTTTGCTAATGGTTATACAGGCACTCAAATAAAATGTATATTTATTGGCCGAGCCCAAAGTTTTATTTATTCATAATTTATTTACAATGATATAAATATAAGGCCAACATCATACACATCGTCTAAACTTTACACACCAGGTGTTTGCAAAGCTCTTCTGCGAAGGACCAGGGAGTAACAGTGTGAGGCTCTCCGGGGGGTGAAAGCTGGGGGTGGGAAGCCGCGGTAGACGGAGGAGAAGTGGGAGGAGAAGCGGGCAGACAGGGAGCTGGCTCACCGACCTTAGGCTGGTGGTTCTTGCTCTATATTGTTATTATTTTAGAAAAACAACTTTTTCCTGATAGTAAATGAGAGGAGATATAGTATGTTATACCTTAACAACAATGCTATTAAAACTAAAGACACAGTGCTATGGCTTCAACTTTTTTTCAGAGGCTGCTAGTACTTGGAAGTCAAAGAAGAAAGGCTTTAACAACTACATAGCCAGCAGCTTCTGCATGCACTTGAGAGCAACGGTTATTTTTTAAGATGACCAGCGAGAAATGGAGACAAAGACCAAGAGATCTTGTCAGATCTTTTTCTTAGTGACAGGTTTTAAAATACTGCCCATCTCCGGTTTTAGATTCACACCTAAGAGTTTAATAATTAAAGTTGTAATTTTCTGGTGGTTTATGTGTGACTTAACATTGATTTGAGTTTGGATATGTTAGTAAGATTTTTTTCCCCTCTATCCATAGTGAGGTTCAAAGGCCAAAGGAATCACCAACACCTCCTAAAACCCTGGCAGCTGCTCAGCTGGATGAGCTCATGGCCCACCTGAGCGATATGCAGGACGAGGTGAGTACGGGGTGACCAGAGACCATCCAGGGTCAGAGGAACACTGGTGCAGCTTTCTGCCTTGCTTTCCCCAGCCCGAGAATTTCAAGTGATTGTTCATTTCCCCAGACTTATTTGACTCAGTGAAGGAATTCAGCTTTGTGACATGTGTTCTTTGGACACAGTTGAAGTGTGCTTGGGAAACTGAGGCACAAGCCTCTGTGACATTTACAGGGTAGAGGGCAGGGGGCTGGCTAGAGTATGAAGAGCAAACATTAAGGCTTCGGAGAGGTAATGCAGACTACAGCAGAGAGGTGGGGAGGTAGTCCGGATGCAGGCTGAAGAATGCATACGTTTGAACATAAGGAGATTAGAAGAGAGGTCCTTTTAGTTGGAGAGAGAGAGAGCCTGGTGGCCCATGATGCAGAAGGACTGTCACAGAGACCTGGCCGAGCAGGGCAGAGGGGATGATGGACAAGTAGAAGCCCAAAGAGCGGGGAGAGGCACTCGGACCCCAGACCGAGATACAATCGGCTTTGCTGTTGCTTCCGAGCATGAATGACAAGCTCCCAGGAGCTGCAGGGGATGGCAATCGGACAAGTGGGCTCGTGGATTTATCAAGGAAATGCCATTTAGATTTCTTGAGGCAGAGAACACAATTATTCTAAATCTGGTTGGAAGATCTGATATACATTGGTGAACTACGAAATAACCATACGAGAATATAAAAATTGTGTGATTGGGGAAGGCAGGAATCTCACCTCCATGGCCCCTGGAAGACCTGCCCCTGTCCAGCATGACTATGAGACACACGTGAGTCACACATGAGTAAATACACAAGCACGTTTTCTCTCATGACTCACATGCTCTGATTAGCTCCTGTCTGTAATAAAGCTGGACGAACTGGTCATGGTCAGAAAGTGAACATGGTCACTTTCTGAATGTGGCAGAAAAAATTTAGGCAATGAAATTTACATTGTGTTTTCTAATTGATTTAGCTCCTATCCTGGCATTGTTAAATCTTAATGTAATGTATCTTTTTTTTTTTAGTGAATATTATGTAACAGAGGAGAAACAAAACTTGTCAGAGGGTCAGAGTTGCTTGAAGGGAAATGAGGATTATGCCTGGTGAGATACCTTGAGGTTACTCCAGGCAGTAACAAGAGTGAGCAGAGGCCTGAAGGCAGACAGTGACAGGTCACCTTCTGGGAGGGTGGGGGCCCCTGAGCCTTAAACAATGGGGCCTTGTACTGCATAACAAAAGATGAAGCTGGAGAGGGACCTGAAGTGAGGGGGAGAAATCAGGCATCTTTGTTTTGTAATCTGAGGATCTTCCTTTGAGTGGCTTGTAATAATTATTTGAAATTTTGCTCAAAGATGTCCGATCCATCAGCAACTCTTATCTATTTCCCCTCACCTCCCCCCACAACAGTCACCTAAGTCTATATACTAGTTTCCTGATTCCGCAAGTGGTTCCTGTCACCTTGGAATATGCCCAAGCTTTTACTACCAGGGCCCAGCGTGATCCCTGCCTTTCGCTTCATGCCTTCTCTGTCAAGTTCCCTCTGCCCTCGTCCCACTGACATCTTGGCTGCTGTAATGTGCCAAACCATTTCCTTTCTCCAAGCCTTTTCTCCCCCTGGGATGCTTTTCCTATAAACATCAGTATTTTTGGGTCCCCAGGTATCACCCATAGACCTGCTCAAGTATCTTTACTTCAGAGAGGCCTGTTCTGGTCACCTCCATCTAAATCAAGTCACCCTCATCATCTTGCCCTCTCCCACTTCTTCACTTAGGAGGCACAGTTTTCTTTACCTGCCATTGCAGCATGTTTGTTTAGTTGTTATGGTCTGTTATCCACAGAAAGCGATTTCCATCAGAGGAGAAACTTGCTCTTGGCTTTATTCCTGGTGCCTATAGTAGTGACTGGCACAGAGCAGGTGTTGGACAAATGTGGAAGAATAATGGCATGAAAGGAAGACATAATTAAATGTCAGTGGGGGATTTTTATGAGAGGTAGAAAGGTGTCATCTTCATAAATTCAATTTTCTACTAGTAGAAGAATGTTGGTTAAATTTCATTTGGGCTGAGGCACTGAGAATGAAAAGGAAGTGAAAGTACTTTTACAGGTGTTAAATGTTGGATTCCTTTAGTGCCTTGGAGGAAGGTGAGGAGAACAGGGGCTGGGTCAGCAGGGGTGAGCATGTGAAATTGTTGCTGCCAGTAAGAAAACAGAGGTTGAAAGTCATTCTTTCCTTATAACAGACTGCAGTGAAAATAGACACCAGCAGGAAACACTTGCCAGACAAGAAGGATCAGAAAGTCTCTCTGGACTCCATGCTTGGAGGTTTGGAGCAGGAACTTCAGGACCTTGGCATTGCCACTGTGCCCAAGGGCTATTGTGCTTCTTGCCGGAAACCGATTGCTGGAAAGGTGGGTTGATCCTCGGTGCTGATGGAACAGCATCTGTATCTCTGTGTTTGTCTCAGTTCCATGGCTATTCTCAGTTCCAAGGCATTATAGTAATCATTAATAATCAATGACCACTCACAGAACTCTGGGCAATAATCCTCCAACTCTAACTCTAACCCTAACACCAATCCTAATTCTTTAACCCTAACCCTAACCCCAACCCTTAGCACCTGTAAACAAGTACTTCCTCCTATAATAGTCTCATTGGCCTTTCAAGGAGACTCTGTGACTGTTTCCTTTGTAAAGAGGAGGAAATAGAGCTCAGAGACTTTTCACTGATGCCAAAGGTCTAGAAATAAATAGATGCAGGATTTGACCCTAGAGGGATCTTAACTCCTGAATTTGAGGTCTTACTCATTTTCTGCACTGCCTTTACTGGGTGAACTTTCTCCCTGCTCCCTTGTTGAAACCTTTCTGATCTAAATTGATCAGTTACACTTCTTAGCTGAATGTAACTTCTTATCATAGCACTGGGCTCTTGCTCTGTACCACCCTTCACCCTTTATGAAAAGGGGCATTGAGAGATGAGGGCCATGGGAGGAGAGATGAAGGCCAGAGCAAAGGAGCGGAAACGCCTGTGGCCTCTTCCTCTCCCAGGATCCCTTTTGCACCAGGCCACAGTCACTTCCTTGTTTTTTCTCCTCCAATGCCCCATGCAGGAGATTGGTAGAGAGCACTGCAGGCTTGATGAGAGCCCCACCCGGAAACCATTTCCTACAGACCACAGCCACCTGGGGGAACCTGGGCTGGACCTCTGAGCTGTGACAGTGGGGGGGGGGTGTCGCCTGGGTGGAGGGTGGTGTGGATAGCGCCCTCTGGGTTGTGCACCGTCTGGGCCTTGGCATCTGCCAGCTCTCAGGTAGGCTCTGCGGCCCTTATGCCAGGTGATCCATGCGCTGGGGCAATCATGGCATCCGGAGCATTTCATCTGTACTCACTGCAAGAAAGAGCTCGGCTCCACGCCTTTCTTCGAGCGGAGCGGCGTGGCCTACTGCCCGGAGGACTACCACCACCTGTTCTCGCCGCGCTGTGCCTACTGCGCGGCTCCCATCCTGGACGTAAGTGCCTCAGTGCAGCGCGGCATCGGCCACAGGACGTCTCTGGCATAGCCTCTGGCAGCCTCTAATGTTTCTCTGGGTGTGTCTGTTCCAGAGAGTGCTGACGGCAATGAACCAGACCTGGCACCCGGAGCACTTCTTCTGCGCGCACTGTGGGGAGGTGTTTGGCTCGGAAGGTAGGACAGGGGCTGAGCGGGGCTCTGTCCCAAAACATGCTGATGACCGTGCTTAACTGCCTCCCGGCTCCCACAATCCACACGTTTCTACGAATGCTGTATTCTTATTCCTGATCATTTCTACATTACATGCTTTTCACTCTTTGCAAGCTTTTTATTTTTGTCTCAGTTTTATTCTGACTTCTCTTTATGCTCGCTTCGAATAAATATAACTCGTGTACAGCACGAAAAAACTTTCTGTGTTTTCCTATTTTTTTAGAATGAAAAAGAATACACATAGTTCTCTTTCCTAAAAACTCTAGCAGCTCCAAGTCTTTTGATTGCTCTTAATAAAGAGTTCTAAATATAAACTTAATTTAAGATTAAAAGTACAAAAACTTAAATCTTTAGGTGGTTCAGTGTCACAGCAACCAACCGTTTTAGTAGTAAATAAATTGCAGAATATGGAAAAGCCACTGTCGCCCTGGCAGGACCTCACAGCTCTAGGAAGTAACTAAGGGGTGTGATCTCTGACCTTTCCAAGGCCTTGGGGGGGGCATAGGCTTCCAAGGCTGACAGTGAGGCAGATGAGAAGGAGGCAGGACAGTGCTGACCTCCCCAGCAGTGCTGCCAGCTTGTTTTGAAGCTCTCCAGACTCCACCACGTTCAACTCTCACCTGCATGTGTTAAGTCGGGGTCCAGTGGCGAACTCCTAACTGCCCTGTATGTTGTGGCTGGCTGTTCTTCCTGTGTCATGTTTCCTTGAGGATCAGTCACTCAGATCTTTACTCACGGTTTCCTTCATTCTTCCCAGGTGATGATCAAAATGATTCTGTATGATCAAAATGGTTCTGTATCATCTTTCACTCACATTTTCACTGAGGCCGGTGGAAACTTGCACTTTCCTCTTACAGCCAGGGGTGCTCTGCTGATTTGCGCCTGTTTTCACAGTCCCGGGTCCCTGCAGCCAGGCTTCAGCTATAGACTTGACCAGAAATGAGTCAGAGATTATCCATTGTGTCTCACTGATGGCGGGCCATGCAGATATTATAATCTGGGTGATTCAGTGGAAGACCCCTCCCCACTTTATGATACTTGCATTTGAACTCAGAGCCTTAACACTGAGTCACTAGCCCACTTTTTTTTGTTATGACAGGATCTTGGTAAGTTGCCAAGTTGCCCAGGCTGGGCTCTTCTGATCTTCTTTCCTCAACCTCCCAGAGTTCTGGGATTACAGGGCCAGGCCTGCCCATTGTGCCTGACTGCAAGTCCTTCTCTTGATGTAGAGTTCTCAGGGGCCATTTCTCACCTCTCCTGGTACTACTGTAACACACATAGCAGATTTTTGTTTTTAAAGAAATCTCTTGATTGTCCTTTCTCTTTTTTGGGGTGGGTACTGGGGATTGAACTAATAACATCACACTTGCCAGGTAGGCGCTTATACCACTGAGCTAAATCTCCATCTTGGCTCTATAATTTTAACAAATCCCTAACTGTTCTGTTAGTGATGGTGCGGAAGGAGTGCAGGTCATCCTGGGCATTCAGGCTTTTTGCTAAGGCAGAGGCTCTCGTATGTTTGTCACTATTATTCATTTAACCCTGCCACTCTCTAGAGAGAACAATTTTTTTTCCATATTTTACAAGTTTTGTATGAAAACACTGAACCTCAGGGAATTAAATTTATTTTCTTAAAGTCATACAACAAAAAGGCTAACCATAAGATTTAAGCTCTGTTCTCGTTTCTACAAATTTCAGGTTTTGTCTGTAGCATCCTAACCTCCCTGTGACCGAGAGTCAGTTCTTCTTCTGTTGAATGTCTTTACTTTCTCTATACCAATGTGTGCTTTATTTGACCTAGTAGGCCCATGTGTGGTCACACTGACATAACCTATGGGCAAAGTGATTGTTAGTCACTGAAGCTTGTGCAGTGTATTTCACAGTTGTTACATGTTTCATTTCTAGATTGGACTTGGTTTAAGCCATGCCTTTCACTGAGACAATCTAAATCATACTAAAATTTGTCACAATAAGTTTATAGATGAGAAAATGTAAAAAAGATACTGTGATAATGAAAGGGAAAGAAAGTGGTCAAAAGACAGAACAACTGGGATGGGGAAAGGAGAAAAGGAAGATGGGAAAAGATTATATGTGTATAGGCATTTATATATATATATATATATATATATATATATATGTATGTTTGTACATATGTATATATAAGATAGATGACCATGCTACTCATCTCTGTTAGGTCATCCAAAAGAATAGTTTGTGCCGTCGTTGTTTGATTGTTTGATCCTTTTTTTCCGTGCGTAAATCTTGGAACCTGAACAACTACTTCTAAGAATACAATAGACCACATATTAACTAGGGTTACCTGCTATTTTTTTAAAAAAATTCTGTATCATTTCTATGCTTTTTCTGTTTTTCTTTTTAAAATAAAGAAAATCTACAGGTGAGCATAGATGTCTGAGTTGGGTGGAACTGTTGGCAAGTCAGTACTGACCATGTGTGATTACAACATGGAAAATGCCTAGAAGCCGAACAAAGAGCCACAGATGCATTTTAGGCAGAGACTAACTAGATGTGAAGGAAGAATACCCAATCCACAAAATGACAGATGCTTCTGCATAATAAAGGTGGCTAGTTTCACTGTTCCTGATTTGAGCCCTTTTAATCAGCTGAGGTTGAGGGCTCATCATTAAGTCATTTGTGTGACTTTATGTAAACATGAAACTGTGCTGAAAACGTATTTATAATGGAGACACCTGGCAGAAAGGGCCTTTTGTTAACCAGCAGCTCCTCCTAGGTCCCATTTCCGTTTTCAGCCCTGGCTATCTCACAGTGGCTCTCCCTACCGCAGGACCAGCCCGCTAATTAGGCGGCTTCCTGCCTTTTCCCCCAAGTCACATAGTGGCACACAGAGTTTCAGTAATGACAGTTTAATCATGGGACCTGCTGGGAAATTAAGCTCATCTGCATGTTTTCTTCTGCTCAAAGAAATTCCTCTTTAAAACTCAAGTTTCTAAGCACACTGGACCTTAGCAACCTCCCCAAGGATGAGGTCCTGGGTGACTATCTTTCTTTCTAATTGTTCATTACCCAGGCTGTGCAGGCGCTCCCTGATTTCCCCTGGGGCTTGGGGCTCACCAGAGTACAAACACCTTCTTGCTCCTCCTGATACTTTTAATTGCCAGTGTTTCTCATTCATCCTCCAGAGGGAATCAGCCCCAGAGGGCCTTCGGAAAGTAAGTGCTGAAACTTTCCCAATTTACTAAATGCAGGGAGGTACCGGTATGGCAGCAAGTTGGGCTGATTGCACTTGATTTGCCTCCTGAGGCGCACCCAACTTGAAACAGAGGCTGTTACCTGCCTGCTTGCTCACCTTGGGGACCAGCTGCTTGGTAGATGCCCACATGAGGGTCATTCCTAGGTCAGCTGGGTGTTGTAGAGGGCTTTCCGAGTCAGCCCCACCTGTGGGTGTTTGCTTTAGCAGCATCAGCCTCGGGGCGGGGGGGGAGGGGTGCGGCTGTGCACAAATGCAGACTCTTGGGCTCCATCCCAAATGGGGTGAGCAGAGGACCCTGCAGTTTGCACCGTGACCAGTGCTCAAGTGGGCGATGCACACAAAATTTTTAAGAATAATGTGTCACATAAGAGCAAGGAAGATAGTCACGTTTGTTTTCCTTAAATAGCAGAACTTCCTGTATTCAGTTTTCCTGGGGCAGAATGTAGAAATTCTTTGAAAAAGTAAAAAGAAAAGTACAGCGAGCTCCTCTGTCGTGTCTCAGGGGTTTAGTGGAAGAACATTCAACAGCATATAAAATGACTAGTTAGGATTCTTGGATCTGTGGGCCTCAGAATTCTGCCAAATGATCTGCTTTTCAAAGAAAGCATACTAGAACAAAGCAAGACATGTCAAAAAATGACAGGAGACCAAAAAAAAAAAAAACCCAAACCCCCCCCCCCCAAAAAAAAACCAAAATCAATAGCTACACAATGTGGGTCCCAACCTCTGGTAGCTTCTACTGTAATTTTGCAATCTGGGCCCTGCTGTCAAGGTAGATTTCTGAAAAAAAAATCTGTTCTTGCAGAGACTGTTTCACAGGCCACTGTGCATGCTGTTTCAGCCAGGTGTGCAAAGCCCTCCCACTTATACAGCCAGTGGGCAGGTTTCTCTGGGGCTCCACTGGTGGGCTCAGCTCTGCAGAGAGGTTGAGCCCAGGATGTGGGTATGACCCAAATTTAGGCTGCCTCGGTGTCTTCTAGCTAGTTATGAGTAACTTTTCTGAGTGTCCCTTTGTTCCTTTGTAAAATACAGTGAAAACCTACTGCAAAGGGTTGTTTTGAAAAGTTAATTTTAATTGAGTTCTGTGGATAGAGCCCTAGAAGAAACAGCACAGTGCTGAACCTGTAGATGTTACTGACAATCCCACTTTCATTTTAGGCTTCCTCTCCGAGTACACACCAGCAGTGTCCCCTAGAGGAACGTTCACCTGTTTAGACATGTTTTAGTCAGTGGTGAAGTGAATACTTCTGGAGCCGATAGTCACACCTTGCTTTACTATTGTGATATCGTTCTCAGCTACCTGTCTGTTAAATATTTACAATGAAACTACCGTAGGAACCAGGGATGCGGTGGCAGCAAGAGAGTTCCTGCTCTCTCCTGGCCACTATAATCCACTAAGAAAGAGGTAAATGGCCATTAACTACTAACCCATTGTGTATGTGAAAGAAGATTGGCTGGGTCCCCCTTCGGGTGCTTGAAGATGAATTTATTTATTTTTTTCTTTTTTTGTACCAGGGATTGAACTGCAGACCTTGTTCTTGCTAGGCAGGCAATTATGCTGCTGGGCTACATCCCCAGCCCTGTTTTTCTTTTCTTTTCTTTATTTTGTTCTTCCTTTTTTTTTTTTTTTGGATACCAAGGGATGAACTCATGACCTTGAGCATTGTTTTTCTTTTTTTAATGTAAAGACAGCATAAAGAGATTTTGGAAAATTTTACGTATAATTTATTATCCTGTTAAAGCAACGTAACAATTTTGCTTATGAATATTTTTCTACATTCACTTATATTTAAGTGCATGCCTAAATTATGGTATACCTCAAATTCTTTTTTAATTAAGCATTTCTCCATATTATTTTATATTTTTACAATAATTAAAAAACAGCAATCTTTACAAATTATGAAAGGTAAAATGGTATGTGCTGAAAGATGTTCCCTGAAGCTTTATTTATGGTTCCAGATATTCGAGACAACCAAATGTGTTCACAAGAGCATATTTAGATTATTTCTGACATTTTAGTACTGTTGCAATGAATATCTTTAAAGATGTTTTCATCTTTTAAATCATTTGTGTGAATCAATTCCCAGGACTGAGGTATATATTTCTTGATGCACACTATCACATGACCTTCTAAAGAGTGATTGTTAGTTAACTTTACTACCATTAATACATGATTATGTGGATCATTCCATGTATTTCCCAACAATGGGTATGTATATAAAAGTTTTAGTATATTTACCTAATATTAGCAATTAAACTACTAGCAAAAATTAGAACTTCATTTTCCCCACTCTAGTTTCATGGCTTATTTGTGATGACCAACACATTACAGTGAAAAGCGTTTCTCCTCACACATTGTCTGTCTGTAAAATGTACTTACTTTGAAAGAGTAAGAGAAATAATTATCAAAGGTTTTTCAAATTTGATGCTGTTCCATTATCTAGGCATGGATTCAATAAGACCAGAATGTTGTAGTGTGTATCTAATGGGAAAGTTTTCATACATTACCGAGAAAGTGCTTATACCTCAACACATTGCTGCTGAAACTTGTTTATTATGGAAAAATTGAGGCTCAAATATCCTTCCTTGCCTAGCTTCATTAGGTTTCAGTGTTTTAGAAAACTGATTTCTTCTATTTCCATCCATTCACACTTTTTCTTGCTGGGATATCAAAAAACAAATCCTAGAAATCATGTCATCTCATCATCAATACTGCAGATACACCATTCTTAATAAGGACTTAAAAATAAACTGCCTTTGTACCTAACAAAATTAATAGCTTTTATTACCCTTTAAAACCTACTTTCACATTTCTTAAAATTAAAAACAAAAAGTCATTTACTTGATTTGTTTGAATCAGGCTCCAAGCAAGTGCTATTTTCCATTTGGCTCTTTTGTCTCTCAAATATTTAAAATTCTGTAACAGCCCTGTTTTTCCAAGTCTTTTATACTCTTCATTTTATACTCAGAACATGTTCTATAAGTGTCCCAGCTTCTTGGTTTGACTGGCTCTTTCCTCACAAGACTTTTGACTTACCTTCCTCACTTTCTTTTCCTTTCTTTTCTGTAATTATTTAGACCTAAAGACTTGATCGAGTTTAAGTGCAGTTTTGGGAAGGTTGGGAGGGGCATGAGGCTGGCACAGGTGGTGGGTGTCCTGTGCTTATTGAATCACATCAAAGAGACACAGCAGCTTAGTGAGTCCCTTTTACAGATGCTGAGATCGAGCATTGGCTTTGAGCAGTGTTAGCTTGATCCCTCCATTTTGTGTATTTTATAATTTTTATTAATTATTTGCTTGCTTTGTTGAGAATCAAACCCTATGCCTCCACTGAAATATTCTCCATAGCACTAAAAAGAAAAGTTTGTGCTAATATCGTTTGGAGAATTTTTAAAGTCCATGTCGTGTGTGCTGATTACTCTAAAGATGACAATGCTCAGTGCATTGACTGTTGTTATTCTTCTCTTATTTTGTGATGAGGTTTTGTTTTACTTTTTTGCCATAAAAATTTTTCAATAGATGATTATTGCCTAGTTCCAATGTTCTGAATAGCAAAATGCTGAAAATTTCATCATTCTTTCTAAATTTATTAGTTGGGCTTCTATAAAAACCTCCTATCATGAACTATTTCATTATATTGAAATATATTTCATTCTGAATATGTGGGGTATATATTTGATCCTTTCCTGTTATGAGAGTTTGTAACAGTATTGAGTCTTTGTTAATACACCCAAATACAGACTTGAGTTTTTAGTTTTAAAAAAAAAATCATCGCAAGCTTATGCAGTTATATATACTTCTTTAATTTGATCGGTGTTTTTTTGTCTTGTTGTGTTTTAACACTTCTTAGGTGGTTTTATCTGAGGCCAGAGGTGACCCTTCCTGTTGGTTACCATGTCCTTTCCACATGACCCAGGAGTGTACGATATTGTCCACATGTCCTGGAGCGTTGCAGGACCCTTAGCCTCGTCACTGTCGGTGTCAGCACTGCCCTGTGCTCAGAGCCCTGCATTTCCCCCAGGAGAATGCTGCAGTATGTGTCTAGAAACACCCCGAATGGGCAGGGCTTAGAAACCACCTCCCTTTTTTCTGAAGGAGAGAAAAAAATGAATTGTGACTTGATAGTGATTATTATTTTGGTGAAAGATTAAAACTTTTTTCTTATTTATTTGATTTTATACTAATATTTTTACACTGGAAATGTTGCTTTCCAAAGGCACTAATGTAATTTGCCTTATTATGCAATCTATCTATAATCATTTCGAAAAGACACTGTAAGTATTGCAAGTAACCAGATTACTTTTACTGTACATATTGAAGGCATAACATGTGATGTTTTTGTTGTGAGCTTTGTGTGCATGTGTGTGTGTGCACATGTGTGTGCATGTGTGTGTCTTTGTACTAAGGACTCAGCCTACAGTATCTGCATTGAGCTATACCTTCAGTACTAAGGCTTGAACCCAGGATCTCATATATTGCTAGACAAGGGCTCTACCACTGAGCTACATCTCTAGCCTGCCCCCTTCTTTCCTTCCTTCCCTTCCCTACCTGTCTCCCTTTTCCTTCTTTTTCTCTTTCTTGCTTGCTTTATTTCTCTTTTTCTTGAGACAAATTCTTTCTAAATTATCCAGATTGGCTTTGGATTTGGTATCTTTCTGCCTCAGCCTCCTGAATAGCTGAGATTTCAGACTTATGCCAGGGGGCCCAGCTACAACACGTTTTGATATGTGTAATAAACTAAGTCACTATAGCTAAGCACATTGACATATCTGTCTTCTAATGCAGTGAAATCATAGCAATTTTACTCTCTTAGAAAGTTTCCAGTGTACATGGAAACAATTAAATGTTTCTTTGTAGCTTCTTTTGATTGCTCAAAATGCTATATTCTAAAGTCACTGGAGTGATTAATTTTCTTTCTTTGGTCTTGACATTTGTTTGATACACAGTTAATTTGTCTTACCTGGATTCAATTTTAGGGGAGCTTGTAATTTTTTCACTTTTTAGTTTTATACTACAATCATGGAAATCATCCACATATTTAGAACCTCTTTGTATTAGCATCTTTTTCAGAATACTATTAATAAGTATTCTCCTCAGCTCATCTTTTGTCTTTGACTTTGTTTATGGCATTTTTCAACATGTTAAGTCATTCACGTATACTTTTCAGATAATTAAATTCAGTAGTCTTCAACTTACTTTTGAAATTTGACACATTTATGACAGTTTCTCCTTTCCAGAAGAATAATCCATTCCATTTTCACTTGAAGTATGTGTGTACTTTAAATTATTACATGTATACCTTGCATCCATTTGGAAATTATGATTTCGTAGTATTTCTTCATAAAATATCAAACACTTTCCCCTCAGATGCTATGTTAGATACTAGGGGCATAGTCGTCACAAGACCAACATTATCTAGGGCTTGCTTGCAGTCGGGGAAAAGAGACCAGCAAGATGATTTTAGATAATGGAAAATGTTAGAACAACAATCCTGTAAAAACAATGAAAAAGAGGAAGAGACAGAGAGTAACTGAAGAGCTGCTTCTCTGATGAATTGGAGCTGACTCTTGGACAGAAGGAAAGGCCAGGGTGTCAGGGTGAAGACAGAGCTGTGCAGGCCCAGGAGCCTGGGTTTGAGGCCCCTAGGAGGAGATGCACCCTGGGCTTGTCCAGGGCTCACTGCGAACCAAGCGCAGTGCTGAGGCCCTTTACCTGCACACCCCACTGCCCTCTCTCCCTCCGCAGTGTTTGGATGCAGGGCTGGTGGACCTTAGACCCTGACCTCAGTGCATCCACGAGGGCAGAAGGCCTCACTCTGCAGCCTTGTGCCCTCGGACTTCTCTCTGCAGGCTTCCACGAGAAGGACAAGAAGCCGTACTGCCGGAAGGACTTCTTGGCTATGTTCTCGCCCAGGTGCAGTGGCTGTAACCAACCGGTGCTGGAAAATTACCTGTCGGCAATGGATGCTGTGTGGCACCCGGAATGCTTTGTGTGCGGGGTCGGTACCCTCAGTCGCCTTTGGAGTCAGGGGTTTGGAATCAGGGGTCCCCTCCGTGGGCAGGCGAGGCAAGTGGATGGGCTGGACTGCCTTCGGCCAGGACCGCAGGGGACTCCTGCAACTGGCAGGTCCGCGGCGGGAGACCCGAGGTGGACAGCTGTACTTACTGACCTTTCCCATTTTTCTCTCCATGCGCAGGACTGCTTCAGCGGCTTCTCCTCTGGCTCCTTCTTTGAGCTGGATGGGCGTCCATTCTGCGAGCTGCATTACCACCAGCGCCGGGGCACCCTGTGCCGAGGGTGCGGGCAGCCGATTACCGGCCGCTGCGTCAGCGCCATGGGGCACAGGTTCCACCCCGAGCACTTTGTGTGCGCCTTCTGCCTGACGCAGCTGTCCAAGGGCGTCTTCAGGGAGCAGAACGACAAGACCTACTGCCAGCCCTGCTTCAATAAGCTCTTTTCGCTCTAATTCCAGGTGCCCCAGCCTCTTTAGAGCGCTTGCAAGACCTAAGCCAAGACAGGGAGAAGGGGCATAGTAGCTCTTCCAACCTTCCTGCCTAATGGGCTGAAAGGTGCTGGGCAAAGGGAACGTCCAGATGTTAGATGATGGGGCACGTCATACTACATTTTATGTTCTAGTCTTTCGTGAAATCCTGCACTTGGATTAGGCCTAGAAGCTCCCATGTAGTCCTTCTGTAGATGTATCTTCTATGCACAAGATTCATCCCACCACCAAGCTTTTACTTGTACCGATCGCTACACTCCTATCTCCTTTGGCTCTAGAAGCTGTTCTGCCTCAGCCTTCTCTCACTTCCCAGTTCATCATCACTGCCGTGACTCCTTGCTGCTGGGAATCATGCTGCCACCGCTAAACTCTTTGTATCTCCCTTCAGTGTCATTCTCTTTTTCAAGATAGAGTCGATTTTAATCAATATTTTTGATAAATAAAATGGCTTGCAGTTTTCATGATTCATTGTTATATTCATTTGGTAGCCAAGCTTTCTGCTTCCCATGTGGTACACTAGACATTATTTGCAATTGAGTTTATATCCTAGTTCTTGTTTCCTTCAGTATGCTTTTTTAAGTCAAAAGAAATTAATATAAAAGCAGAGACTTAATTTGGTCATCCTTATTTTAAAAAGATATCAGTGAGAGTTGTACTGTCTTTCTTAACACAATCTCAAAATAACCGTATCAGTATTTGTTTTGACAACAAGAAGAACAATTAAAAAACCAAGAGTTTAAGAATCTTTGATTTGGAATTGTTACTGATGAAAAATCTCTCACTGGAGATATTTTTAAAAGTAGGACCAAATCTGTCATCTTTAGATTGTTCCGGGAATAGTGCTTCTTGCAGGACTGAAATGGATTAAGTGATTCTTGTCAGGATTTATTATATCCATCTCCTGTGTTGGAACAGATAATGAGGCAGTTTTGAGAGTTAGAAGAAATAACGATGGTTAATTCTATAAAATAGGAACTCCAAATGCGCATACGATCTGTGTGAGGCTGTGGCTACGCAGCCATCTGGCCCAGTGTCCTGGCTGGCTGCGCCAAGCTAAGCCAAGTAAGCTTTCAGCTCGGAATCATCCCGCACAGGCACTGCATGGCTCATGCTGTGATGTCACACGCAGGTGTTAACATGTAGGGCTCCTGGTTGACTTGGCAATTTGACAAAGTAAACTAGGAATTTTATCCTTGAGGAAGGAATGTTGAGAATGTTCAGGTTCGAAAGTTTTACTTTTTTCTTCTCTTCCCCCTCCCCCCCAGAACTAGCTACTCTGAAATTTCTTTAGAATCTAAATATTAAAGAATGCCAGAGAAAAGCCAGAGCTCATTAAGATGCAATTAAGACATGAAAATGTTTTCTTCTCACAATAAAAGTAAGTTATATTTAACCTCCCCCCACAAAAAAAAATAGAGATACTTGAGGGTCAGCACTTTGGCAACTAGGAAACCACTACCAAGTAAAAAGCTCTCCTTGGTTTTAAAAACTCACAAATACTTTTGCTCAGACTGATCCCCTACCTATTTAGTCTTGGTTCTGAGTAACCTCTGGGTTATGCAGGCCTGGGCTTTTCCACCAGTGAGTGAGTGTGTGTGTGTGTGTGTGTGTGTGTGTAGAAAGGACCCTACTGCAGACCTGGAGCTCTGTTCTTGAAGGGAAGTCCCTCAGCTAGCTCAGTCAGTGACTCTAACATGAAAAGGAGTCCTCCCAGGTGACACTTGGATAACAAGGACAACTGTCATGGCCTCCTCCGTGACTATGGGAGCTGACAGACAGAGACTCCTGTTTCCTTGGCCAGTAGGTGGAGAAAATGTGTTTTTCTCTGCTTTTACAAGCAAAACCCCTGTGATTGATCCTAACTCGACTGGCTTAGGGCTCATACCTGCCTGTAATGTTTTTGACTGGGGGAACGGACCCTGCAGCTTAGCTTCAACCAAACTGGACCGCTCCCCAAACTAGGCAGGATGCAGTGGTCCTAACACACAAGGGCTCCGGGAGAGGTGTGAATATTCGTAAATGTGGCCATTGTGAAAGAGGATATGAGTAAAAAGTCTTGAATTCACAGTCTCAGAGGTGAAAGCCTTAGAGGCCCTGAGTTTCAAAGCGACACAAGAGATAAGCAAGCAGGGGTTACCAGAGGCTCCATGGAACAAGTCTGAGAGCATTGCAGAATTGAAAGCAGGGAAAGAGACAGGAAGGATGGTGTCACAGGCACGCGAGGCAGAGATACTGGTTTCCTCCAGGAGCACAGCACTGAGAAACACCACAAAGCCTTCAGTCTGGGAATGTGAAAGAAGAGTTTCTCCAGCTGCAGTAAAAACAAGGCTATGTGGTGGCTTACTTCAGAGGACACCATCTTAGACGTAAGCAGGACTCCAATAGAGATAGTAGCAAGGGCCACTGGAAATGTCCCCAGTGGTGCAGCCACCCATGTGCAGGGAGCTCAAAGGAGTAGAGGAAATCCACCAGGATCCACAATATGGAAACAGAAAGAGCTCTCAGATGTGAGCCGGTGTTTGGATTGTTCTTATTACAAATTTAGGGCTTTTCCAGAAGGCAGTACTCTCTCAAACCTATTTTATAAGAAAGGAAGCAGTTGATGTAGGAAGATCCCCCCCAGATATGATGGGTTCATAGCGTGCAAATTAAAATCCCAAGTGAGTTTAGACTCACAGGCCATGAGTTCTGGTAGCCACATGTGTTTCCTGGCATCCTGGTGAAGTAAATCTGTCTTCCCTGCTGGTACCGGATATCACTAAACCTTGACAGTGGTGGATTCTGGGAATAACTTTTATGCATGAGGTATTCTGCCTTCTGATGGAAGGCATGGTTGAGAATGAACCAACCAAGAAACAAGTAAAACTTTCTCTCAACTTTAATTCAGAGGAGAGTCGCACTTTGGATTTGCATATTTTGGATCTCGATATGGGTGGTGAAACAACATGAACTGAATGCAGGTGGAGATGCAAACTAGGCTGGGAGCGAATTTCTCAGCCCCTCTCTCCCCTGCCCCTGCAGTCCAGTTCCTCTGCGAGGAACCATTTGTGCTTGTATGTGGGGAGGGCTGACCTGAAGCTACATTCCCAGGATGGACATAGTGCCACATCTGAGCCGCGAGGGCACTTCGTTTGCCTGGACTAAGTTGTTGGGGCAGGGGTGACCTGTACCCTTAGCAAGGCTGATCACACTGGGCCCAGGACCTCTGCTGTGTTTATTGAGAAAAAAGTACATTCACATTTTGGGATTCTAACTGGGAGAATAATAAAAACTTATCACTGCAGAGAAACGGCTTTAAAAAGAAAAAATCCAGGAACTTCACACTGAGCTATATCCCCATTCCCAACCATTTTTAATTTTTTTGTTTTTAAGTTTTGAGACAAGGTCTCCATAGTCACTAAATTGTCCAGGCTGGGCTTGATCTTGTGATCCTCCTGCTTCAGCTTCCCAGAGTGCTGGGATCACAGGTCGGCACCACCGGGCACATTTTGAGAAGTATTTTCTCATCATTTGAAGGGAGCCTCCCTGAGGAAGAAGCTAAAACAAAGAAGCAGAACAGAGGAGTGGATGGGCTACATTTTCTTTTTAATGCCACTCCATCTATCCAATCAGTACTTTCTCCCTCAGATGGGAAATTATGTTAGCATATAAATTATTTTTAAAAATTCATACTTACTTATTTTAGATTTAAACTGGCTTGAGTTGGGATTCTTCATGGATTCTGTAGGCAAAACCTTCGTCTCGTCAATTTAAAGTATTGCAGAAGAGTGAATAAATGTAAATGAAAAGAATAAATACAGTAAACTCAGTGTGGGCATAGAATATACCTCACAGCTCACAGGTCGTTACCAAAAAACCAATAGACAAAACAGTATGTGATCATTTCTCAGTGCTTTTTACATCCGAGTGCTGAAATGCTTTTGATTTTAAGGTTTAGGTGTCCTGAGAGTTCTGTTCAGAGAACAGAAGCCTCTTTCTGTCCTGAGGAATGTGTTTGACTAAGGAGGAATAAAGGAAGGTACTGCCATTTCTCAAATTCAAAAATATTTCAGAAATGATGTGCTTTATTTAGTTCTCATTACAAAATTGTTAAGTATTTCATATTTTTTGAAGACCATATGCTTGTAGTGAAAATAATTTTAAAAATTGTGATACAGTGACTTGCTTTCAAACACAAAGGAAAATTATAAGAGGAAACAGATTTATTTTTATACTGGTTCTTGATCTGCTTGGCCTCTATAACAATAATGTCATGGACCGAGTGTCTTGACGGATGGATATTTATTTTCTCACAGGTCCGGAAGCCCCATGTCAGGTTCTGGCAGGGATCTGTCTGGTGTGAGCTCTCTTCTTGCCTGGCAGATGGCTGCCTCTCTCTATGCTCTCACCTGAGGAGAGAGGAAGGGAGAAGAGAGGGGCAGACACACAGAGCGAAAGAGCTCCAGGTGTCCCTGCTAACGACGTTAATGCTATCAAGTCAGAGCCCCTCTCTTATGAACCCCTTTTCTTTGTCACATTCCTCATCCCTGGGACAAAATACGCAACACTCCCAACCTAAAGGAGGGGAGGATTATTTTGGTTCACATTTCAGTCTGCGGTTCCCTGCTCTAAAGACCAAAGAAGCATAGAGGAAGACCTCTCAGGGGCCATCCAGATACAAACCACTGCACTCCTTAGCAGTGCTGCGATCAGGACGAGGGGCCTGACTGGGGGGACGCATACATTCAGCCGTAACATCTCCAGAGGTTGCTGCGTAAGGAAAATGTGGCTGACGAGAGAATGAGGAAGATGTTCCTGGTGATTCTGAGATACCTTTGGGTCACTTGCCAGGGTTTAGGGTGTTGGAGGTGATAATTTTCATTATGTTCAACGACACTTGAAAAATATGACTTTCTCTCTCCAAGTGATCTTTCATTTCTTAGATACGAGTTTGAGTTTTGGAGACTCAAAAACATAATGAGGAGCTTAGGGGGAGATTTTCCTGAGATAATCTAAAACTTCTGAGGGCAAGGGAAAGTAACAAAGGTAGGGGGCGGAGTAAGAGAACTCGGTTGAATCCACATGGTGACATGTCCAGAGATTTCAGTGAGGAAGACAGCACAGGAAATTTAAAAAGTGACAAATGTCACACTTTTGTGAGGAAAAATAAGGCAAGGGAGTGGGGTCTGACACTCAGTTCTGGTACACAAGAGCTTGCGGAAGCTATGGCTTCTTATTTTGGGTTTTCCTGAGAGTCAGTCCTGGGCCTAGTCTGTGGGCAGCGGCCTGCGCAGGAGGTGACCTCTGGAAGCGGAGATGTGGGAGGGATGGCAGTCAACTCAGTGTGTGTTTGTGATCATGTCACTGCAGTGGGCAGCTGCAGCTCAGCTCAGGACTTTCGAGAACCCCAGAACTGATGGTAGGACACAAGAGGAGTCAGCCATTCTGCCCTCCATGCCACCATCTTCTCCGGCCTTTTCTGTGTCCAAGCTGCATGTGCTTCTGTGGCAAGGACAGTCCTTCTCCTTAGTGACAGACACTTGAAGCTGGAAGCCTCATGTGCACTGAGGAGTGAGTGTAGTAATGTGAAGCTGACGGTGTCAGCTGACAGAAACACACACACACACACACACACATTTTCAGGTCACTAGTAATTGGCGTGTACTTTGAAAGTGTGGTTAGCTATTCATTTACAAAGCCTTACAGCACTCCCAGCTCTGGGAAGCTTACTGTTTTTCACCTAGCATAGCAGTAGTAGCGTGGACTGAAGAGGAGAGAAGATGGGAAGGATTATTATTTCCATTTTCCTATGGAAAAAGTGATTGATTGTGTGAGTAAACTGAGTGATTTAGTGCAGAGGTAGACCCACAGCTACTGTTTTCTAATTCTTTGTTTCAGGTGCTTTCTCTTAGGCACAGATCAACCATGTGAATGCCTCTAAGACCTACAGGCAAATTTCCAAGGAAAAGCAAAGACACATGGGCATCCAGTTGACCCACGGCTCTGGGTAGTGCCACTCTGTGTACTGCGCTAAGGACAGGAGATTTCCGTAAGCCAACCCTGTACCAACTGTGGAAAGTTGGTTAAGCCACTTATCTTCTCTAAACTCCAGTTGGATAATATGCTAAATGTGAGTAATAATACTTCCCATGAAGGTTTGCTGTGAGGATTAACCAAGATAATAAGTGAGAAAGGGCTTTGTAAAGTGCCAAGTACCACAAGTAAAGGCATTAACAAAATAGTCCACAAGCTATGTGGAGACTTCGAGGCGGCATCCACCTCTGGCATTGCCATGGAGACGGAGAAACAGTGGCAGGCTTTGCGTTGTTTGCATGTGGTTTTAGAAATCATTTTTTTAAAGCTTAGGATGAAAGCTGATGGAATTGAAAATGTTGGGAGATTAAGAGAAGAGTTTGAATCTGAGCTCATAATCCTCCTTTGTAGCAACATACTGACAAAGTAATACTCAAGGTGACTAATTTCTGTGGCACAGGAAATCCACCCAGTTAGCTGTTTCCTATAGATAGAAAAAAGGAAACCAAGGTCAAGGACACAGGGTCACTGGAGAAGAGTTTAGGGACCTCTCATTCTCAGGCTTGCCACTGCCTGCCGTCCGTCTAACCACGATCTAGAGGAAATTCCCAGGAAACCTTTGTGATTGCTGTTAGTTAAAATAATTCAGCAGCAAAGGTACAACTCCCAGTTCTGGAGCCTTCTGGTTACCTGGTGGTGTCATTCTGTTAGCCAGTCCCAGACTTAACGGCAGGAAAACTGTGGGCTTTTGGTGTGTAGCTCACTTGAGACCCACATATTTGAGATGAAACTTAAAAGTGGGAGGGATTTCACTGTGTGAATCCTGACCTCAAATGTGGGGTTCCACCCTGGCTCAATCACTTACTACTTCTGTTACATCATGAGTATCTTAGTGTTTGATAATTTTTTTTCATGTTCTCAAGGAATGTGAACATTTCTTTGGAGATGTTTTGTGGAAATGAAAAGTGGATTAGAAGATACATCTGAGGAGGACTGGCACTGGAAAGTGTTTTCTGAATGTGACTGGCAAGAGAAGAAAGTGATCGAGAGGGATATTGAAGATTGAAGACATTTAAGACTAAGTAACTCATCTGGGATCTCTAATCTTCATTCAGATGATTCATTTTTATCTTTCTCTAACAAATAACCCTTCAGGTTTGTTCATCTATGAATCAACAATTTTCCATTTTTGTTCCCCAGGAAAAGCACACATGACCATTTTAAGCTCCTGTGGCTGGTGATCTGAAAGTTGGCTTGCTAAGCTAGGGATAAATAAATTTTCCTGAAGTAGGCTTCCCAGCTCACATCTCTGTGCCTCGTCCAATTTACTAAACAAAGAATCAGATGGGGTTTGGAACATCAACGGGCTGTCATTATAGGCACTGTTCTAGATCCCAGGGAGGGCTCCAGAGAACAGTAGAACTTGTGTAAGGTACAGGGGGAGTGGAGGAACCAGCAGAGACCACCAGGCCTGTGTAAAGGCAACATGACCTGGAATTCATTGTGCCCGAGTGCAGGCAGGCAAGAGTGATACGACCGGCTACCACGAATAAAGAGAAGTGTGTTCTTTTTATGAGTGGAGAAAGGAAGGCAGGGGACATTAGGCTGGAAGATCCCAGTAAACATCTGTGGTCAAGTTCCCTGGCAGTCTTGCATCTCAGTGGGCAGAGTCCCTGAAGTATCCAGTGGTGTCTCCAGATGTTCCCTGATGTCCCAGGACATGCAAGATTCCTTGTCCTATCTAATCTCCTATTGATATAGGGGAATGAAACTCCCAACCTACTAAAATATGAGTTTGTGTTCTCTAAAATTGAAGAATGAATTTTAGGAACAATGGAGGTTATGAGCAGAATATATTTATTGAGATAAAGAAAACTTCTGTCTGAGAAAGACAGAAGGGGTCCTAAGTGGGTTGTCAAAGACTGTCTTTTTTAGGGATTTTTATAGAGTAAA
Source organism: Hydrochoerus hydrochaeris (assembly GCA_004027455.1). Lineage (NCBI taxonomy): Eukaryota > Metazoa > Chordata > Mammalia > Rodentia > Hydrochaeridae > Hydrochoerus > Hydrochoerus hydrochaeris. The sequence continues at coordinate 189,365 of PVLA01003156.1, forward strand.
ATCATGGGATGCAATGGGTTTAAGGTGGGGAAAAATGGGAACTTGCAAGGTGGGCATAAGGCGGGTCAGAATTGTGGTCAACCAACAAAATTAACTGCTCAGGTAAAATTGATTAAATTAGGAGTAAATGAGGGAGTGAGTCACGTAGTAAGCAGGCATGCTGAACAGCAATGACTTTTCCTGTAGGGAGGTGGGATGCTGACTCCTGACTTCCTCAGGGTGACAGCGAAGTATTTGGATTGTGGATCCTTAGGATGTGGTTGTGTTTGCTTTGCTTTTTGTCTTGAGATATGACCCATAGAAGGAGGTGATTGTCTCTTCCAAGGCTGCAGAGTGTCTCAACTTCTGCTCTGGCTCCTCTGAGGGCCCAGCCTTGTCTAACTGCCTATAATATTTCTGAATAACTCAGCTGCCTGTGACACTATCACCAGACAGCCTCAGGTGCTAAGCTGAGTTCCCCACAAAGGGTAGTGCTTCTGCTGGTTGGCAGTCATGCTACATTGGAGCTTACATTTCCATCTTTGAGTTATAGAAAAGGAAAAAGAAGGAGGAAAGGAGGGGAAGGGAAATGGGCATCAGTTTTCATGGCTTTTTCCTGTGTGACACATGGGTTGAGTGGGCAACCTAGTGGGAGAAAAATCTTGAGGAACAGGGCTGTATCAAAGAGAAGTCAGTGCCAGCATCTGATTGTTGGTAACCGCTTGTACAAAACCCTATAAAACACTGAGAGAAAAGTTGGAGCAGATGTGGAAATCCAGGCCTGCAGAAGGACTGGGAATGGCTCTACAGATTGCTGCTGACCTTGAAATGCAGAGCTACCAATCTTTGGCTGGGGTAGGACTGGAGAAGTTAGTAAATAGTGAAGTGATGTTAAGGTTTTGTAAAGGTGATTTGGACCAGGTTTTGAGTGAAGCCGGCAGTCATATGAATTGGGTCAAAGTTCATAGGTTAAGGGAGGGTGGCTAATTAGAACCGTGGTAAATACAAAGGGGAGGGAGGAGCATTGTATCACTGAGGTAAAAGATTAGTGAGTTGGAATTATAGTAACATTTGTGAATAAGATCTATAGGAAATGTATAATAAAAAGGCCTTTCTACTTGTCAAACAGGAGGAGAGTAAGAAAAAGCATTTTGGTGTTTTTTGGGTCTGGTCAGCCTGACAGATGGGGAGATTGTGATTTTTACAAAGGGGAGAGGGCAAGAGAGATAATTGATTTTAGTCCTCTCAGAGACTGACCAAGGACTGGGTACCAGCTCTGGGAGGGATGGGGTGATCTTGCTTTAGTGAGACAGCAAGGGGTGCTTGGCTGAGAGCCAAGGAGTGGGAGAATATGTTTCAGGTCCCAGAGTCTAGATATGAGGAGACAATGGGTGAGGCCAGAGAAGGAAAGAAGACAAAAGCAGAGCTGATAGAAGGGATCTGATCCTGTGAACTGTTTAAGTAATAGAGAATTAACGAGAAGTCAGTTACATAGAGCAGGCATGGAAAGATTAGAGAACATTTTTAAGGATTGATATTCTAAATAGGTCTTATCACCCTGAGGAAGTCAGGAGTCACCATCCCATTCCAACCTCTAAGGGAAGAGTCACTGTTCTGTATTCCTGCCCACTTGCTACCATGACTTGCTTCCACATTTGTCCTGATTTAATCAATTTTACCTAAGCAATTAATCTTACTGGTTAACCACAGCTCTGTCCCACCTTTTGCCTGCCTTGTGAGTTCCCCACCTTGAACCTGTCTCAATTCATGGTTTCACTTCATAAAAGTCTTTAGAAAATATAGAGTCTTTAGCAACCCAATCAGGACCCCTTCTGTCTGTCAGACAGAGCCTTTTTTCCCTTTGATAAATATATTCCTCTCTTAACCACCATTGTTCCTAAAATTCATTCTTTGATTTTAGAGAACATGAACTCATACCAGACATATAGTAGGTTGGGAGTTTCATTCGCTTATATCATTATCATTTATCTCATCCCTTGGGGAGTGAACCATAGTCTCTGCCCTCAAAGAATCTGCAGCCCAGGTCACTCAGGCAATAGGTACTGTCTTGTGCATATCAGATGGTTTCTTTCCTGGAAGCAGAAGTCAAGGTAGTGGAATAAGAAGGAATATGGGAGAGTGTAGGCTCGGGGAGAAGAAATACAAGGAAATAAAAGGAAGAATAATGTGCAGAACTACTAAGATAAGACAGCTTGGAAAAGGGTTATAAATAGAAGGGCACATGTATGTTGTTCATGACCTCAGAGGACAACTTCACAATGGAGTTGGCTTTAGTTGAATTTCTAAGTGAAAGCAATAAAAGAAGAGGATAAAGCTAGGCCATTGCAATTGGAGGGAGCAGCATGAAGGAAGGCAGAAGAGTGAATGCACAGCGCATGGCCAGTGGAGAAGTCAGGTAGCTTATCAGGGTCTTCTCCTGTGCCTGCCAGATCTGTGGAACAGATGTTCTGGGGCACAGATGAATAGGAAGTGAGATGCTTCAAGGTTAGAAACAGACAAAAGCTGACATGTTTTTCAAAGTTAGATTATTGAGAATATTAGGGAGGGGAGATGAGACAAGAAGCCACCAATGATTTCAGCACAGTGATTTGTAAGTCAGGGTCGACAGCAAGCACCGGGCTGCCTAAACCAAGTCCCCCAGCTTCGGGTGCTTCCTGTGCTCCTGGCGCTTCTTGAGCTTTCTGCACACGCTCCATGTTCAGTCCAGCGTGACACCAAGAAAGCAAGTAACCTAATTAATAATGAACAGATGAATCGAGCACTTACTACTCAAAAGAGGTACACACAGTCAATAAATATATGAAAGAGTTCAAAATCTTTAGCTATCGGGGAAATGCAAATCTGACTATATTTGAGACCCATCTTGTCCCAGGTAGAGGACGTATCACCAAGAATACTAAAATCAGCAAATGCTAGTGAAGACGTGGAGAAAAAGGAATTCTTTACCACTGCTGATGAAAATAAATGATTAAGGCATTATGGAAAGTGGCATGGATTTTCTCAAAACGAAACAAAGCAAACAAAACAAAGTATGATGGAATACTATTCAGCCACAAATAAAAATGAAATCATGCTATTTGCAGGAAAATGGGTAGAACTGGAGACTGTCTTGTTAAGTGAATTAAATCAGACTCAGAAAATCAAACGTCACAGGTTTTCTCACATGTCAGGAGACTAGAAAAAATTTTTAAAATGAGAAATTGACATAGGGGGATGAAACTCCTGACCTACTTACTATATGTCTGGTATAAGTTTGTGTTCTCTAAAATCAAAGAATGAATTTTAGGAACAACGAAGGTTAAGAGCAGAATACATTTTATTGAGGGAAAGAAAGGTTCTGTCTGAGATAGATAGAAGGGGTCCCGAGCGGGTCACCAGGGACTCTTGTCTTTTCTAGAAAGTGGGTTGCCAAGGACTCTGTCTTTTCTAGGAACATTTATATAGTAAAATCAGAGGGTAAGATGGATTCAAGGTGGTGAAAAAGGGAACTCTCGAGGTGGGCATAAGGTGGGACAGAAATATGGTTAACCAATAAGGCTAATCGCTCAGGTAAAATTGATTAAATCAGGAACAAATGAGGAAGCGAGTCACATAGAAAGCAGACATTTTTAAGAAGCAGTGACTCTTCCCATAGGGGCTTGGGATGGTGACTCCTGACTTCCTCAGGGTGATAAAAACTATTTAGACTATCAATCCTTAGGTTGTGCACATATTTATTTGATCTTTTGTCTCATTTGTCTCAAGGCGTGGCCCATAGCAGCAGGTGTCTGTCTCTCCCAAGGTTGTAAGGTATCTCTGTTTGTACACTGGCTCCTTCAAGGACCCAGCCCTGATTCACTGACTATGATATTTCTAACTAACAAAATGACATAAAACTAGAAGAGAAACCTTTGGAGAAGAGGAAGGAGATTGAAAGGAGGGAGTAAAAGCAAAGAAGATGGTAGGGACAAGTGATCAAAGTGTATTTTCTGCACCCATGACGATGTCAACACAAAATCAACCATTTTGTGTAACTAATATACACTAGTGGAGAAGGATATTGCTTCAAAATATTCTTTCAGTGGGATGGGAGTAGAGATAGTTGAGGCCACGACCTAGTTAGTAGACTGGGAAGAGATTGGGAGGTTATACGGGCCATTATTGATCATTTTGAAGAAGACCATTGACATAGCAGAAGGGTATGTTAGGGTAAGAGACAGATTCTTGAGAATTTTTGAGGGGAGGATGGGGTAACAAAAGCATGGTTTTTGGACAACTAGGCCAGGAGTGAGGAAACGGGTGTCGAGGACAAGGATAATTGTTCTAGTCAAATCTCACAAAGTAATAGAGCCAGAATTAGCAGTGTGGGGGGCAGGGAAAGATGTGAAAAGTGGCAGGGGCTGCTCCGAGACAGGAAGCAGAGGAGGAGGACAGGATGGCCCAAGTGGAGAGGGAGAAGTTGACTTAGCACTAGACAGCCCTGCTCTTGGTGAAGGACATGAAGACATTACCTGCAGACAGTGCAGACGCTTGGGTGGAGCCAAAGAGTCAACAGACACTCGGGAAACTCCGGAGAAATTGATGGACGGAAATATCAGAAGCCTGGGAGCCATGATTTCAGTTAGACTGCTAACTCCTCATGTGGTGTTAGATTCTTCACTTCTATGAGTCTCTAGTTGTTGGTAAAATTAGGTGCTCACCATCGTATCCTGGGCCGTGATTCCTTGAGGGCTGTACCAGCTCGGCAGTCAAATCCAAGAGGTGCTGACCAGGGATGTGACCATGAAATGAACTCTTCGGACAGACTGCCAGCTTTTCATTCCTCTTGTGATCCCGTAGTAGTTTTCCTTTACAAAGTTACTGGGCAGTGAGTGCCGCAGGAAGGCAAGCTTTTCTTTCTCCAGACCTGCCGCTGAGAGTGGGACTTGATGAAAAGCTTGGAATAGCCTCAAGGTGGCAGCATTAACTCAAGGATGGATGGACAGATGCTGGTATCTGGCCTTGATCTCACCTAAGTCAGAATAACTGCCCTTTTCTTGTTGCCCCCCGCGCCCCGCCCAAACCTCAAGTGTAACTGTTCAGAAGTGAAGAACTGCTTACAGCGTGTGAGGAGATCAACAGGGAGGGAATCAAAAGCATCGAATCACGAGTATCCCCCAGGAGTTGAGAGCCCTTGGGAGGAAAAAGAAAGCAAGCGTATCCAGTGCCAGAAGGGGCTGAAGAGATTCAAACAGATTAATAATTTATCTAAGTTTTGCATTCAGTCAGTGGTGGATTCTAGGTTTCTCACTTGTCAGAACCCAGGGTAACTGTATTTTACAGCATTAATAGTTGTCAGTTTAAGTTGCTGAGGTTATTACAGTATTAATTTCCATATAGCAGAGAAGAGCTAAGTCCTTCCATAGAGCCAGATGTCCAGCTTGTCTTGTGTTAGGGTGTTGAATTTACAGATGAAGTTTTCTCTTCTTTTCTCATTCACTTCCTACTCCTTTTTTTTAAAAACCCTCTCCTCCCCTTTTTTCTCTTTATCTCTTCCTCTACACCTCTCTCTTCTTTTCCTATTTTTTGTTTTTGTACTCATAAAATTAAATCACAAGGAGGAAATCTAGGTCTTCAAAGCTGAACATGTGTGTCAGGAGGTGAAATGCTGCAGAAAGCTAAAATATAAATACGTAATAAAGAGATGACAGGAACTAAAGGCAGACGTCAGGAGATGGGGGAGGCGATCAAGGAAGGTAGATCAAAAATGATTAAGATATGTTCTATACCAGTACCAGTTCCCCCAAACAAGTGTAACTATTATGTACTGTAAGCTCACAGTAATAAAAACGGGCAATGGATTGCTCAAAACCTATTGAATAATTTTCATACTTTATTTTATTATGCCTTGGTTGGTTGATTTTGGATGCACTTGCATTGGTGAGATTATCCACTTGAACACAATGTCTAACAAATTTTTTGTGTTCACCTTTGGTTTGCTAGTGGTTTTGAATTGTCAGTGTCTATATTCAAAATAGAAGATAATCTATCACTGTGTTTCTCATGATATTTCTATTGTCTGATAAAACTATTCTCATAAAAAGAACTGGAACATTTTCCCTATTCTATGTTTTTGGAAGTCATCATGAGGAATTGGTATTAATTCCTAATTAAATGTTTGGTAGAAAAATAATTTTAACAGAGGTGGAGAAATATCCTTGGGCTCATATCATCTAACTTAGTATGACATTACCACCTTTTACTTCTTAATTTTATAAAAAAATAATTTATCCAAATAATAAATTTTTGCATGAAAATATTTTCATGAAAAAGAAGAAAAAGTTGATAAATAAGCTTGGTTGCAGCTTACCATACTGCAATATGCATGTGTGAGAATCAGAGAAACAGGACCTTTCTCTGGATTCTGAGAGCCCCCTTGTGTTTCCATTATTGATCCCCAAAAGAGAAGTAAGCAGTGAAAAGACATAGAGACCTTGTGTCAGACAGACTTTGGCACTTCCTTCCTGGAGCTACAAGGCTCTATGGACTTGTCCAGTTCATTCCTTCTTCCAGACCTAAAATCAGCCAGGATCCCTGCCTTCTTTCGCTGGAGAATACTATTTGAAAAAGAGGCGTAGGCTTTTGTGAGGCATAGGCTGAAGTTTTCACATCTGTAAAACTGGAGAGACAATTTCTCATAGAATTGTGTGAAATTTAAGGGAAAGATTGCATACATATAACAAAGAGCTTAAAATGCAGGAGGCAGCTGGTTTCTTTTAATTCAGTAAATTAATATTAACGAAATAGACAGAATCCTTTGATTCTTGTAAGATCCATGCTTAAACTCATCCAAAACCAAGTTGACTGGAAAACAATTTCCTGAAAGCGTTTTGTGTCACAAAGCTCTTTGAACTCAGAGCTCTATAGTTAAAGCTATGTTAAACAAAGTAGAGATTTTGATACAGCTCTTTATCTATGAATGGGCCATTTAAAAATTCCTCTCACTGAGGACCAGTGCAGGCTATCCTCCTAGGGCCGAGTGCTGCATGGTTGCGTCTCATATTCCTTCGAGAGTAGTTTTGATGAAAACTCCTCATGACCCGAGGAATGAAGAGTCCTTTTAACCCCTTGAAGGGAGGTCTTTGAGAATTGTTCATGTCACAGTAATGTTTCAGTTCCCTCAGGAAAGTACTGTTTTGATTGTTTGTTTACATGTCACTGAGCCCTGGATTGGAGTTAAGGCCTTAGGGAAATTCCCTCCAGAGGACCATAAATCTATGTAAGTCCCATCTTCTCATGCACTTCAGAATGCTCACACAGGTTGGTATGACTCACCTTGGGTCTCATGAAAACCAAATGGTAGCAGAACTGCCTGTATACTTTTATTACATAGCCTCAGGACATCTCTTACTATTTGAAATCTAAGGCCTTCAAAGACCAAACAGATTTTCTTGTCTTTTCAGACTTCAAAAAGTTCAGTCCTTGAAGGCAGTTCTGAATTAAGATCTCATAACTCCCGAGGACATAGACTTTCTTTTAAAGCCACATTCTTCACACTGTGGGTAGAAATAATAGGCTTAGCTCAGAGAAAGGGGTTCACTGTAGGTTTAAAGGGCTCTGAATTCCATTTTCTCCAAGTTCCTCTGCCATTCTCATAAGAACAAAGTAACAGGAGATTCCTGTAGGAGATTTTGAGTCATTGTTACTTAGGCAACCATTGACACAGTCATTGCTGAATGAAATATTGCTACCAACTGGTGGTAAAGTCTGGGAAATGAGTTCATAACTGAATTATGGTTTAATAGACATAAATTTGTTTGTACTGTGAAACTACCATGGATCACATGATGGCTGGATTTTCCCTTCTTTTATCTTACTTCATGTTCTCGATACAGGGAAACTTATCTATAGTTCCAAAGCAAGTAAGCACCATTAAAACTATCACTCTAACTCAATTTCTGAGATACTAATTCATTCATTTATTCACTTAACAGACATTTCAGCCTACTATGTGTCTGCCACTAGTGTAGCCAGTGGGTAGTAAAGCAAAGAATGCTAATAGAGACAAACAGATTCACTTCTTCCTTCATGGAATTTAGTAATTCTACTGAAAATCTTATTTGGACTTCCCCCAAAGAGTTGTAGTGTTTGGAAGTGATTTTTCCTGTCTCTTTAGAAGAAGCTTTGATGAAACATTTCTACTTCCAGACATTTGGATGGCTTATTCTCCTTCTATCTTTATAGCAAGAAAAACTTCTTAAATTTTAATTTTTTTTTCAGTTCAATGCATTTTTGTTAGACATTTTTCAGTGTTGTTTCCTTTTCAGGACTCCTTGTGACACTGATCTCAGGTCCGTGCATGAGAGAGAAAATAACAGCAGCAATGCAGCAGCACTTCATTTCATGAATGCTTCTATTCATGAGCAGTTCGGTTGGCAAACAGAAGTGTTTGGTGAGTTTTGTTTCCAGTGGTGAACTATACATTGGGTCAGAAGTATGACCGTGGTCCACCATCTTTCCTAGAACTGTGGAATTAGTTCAGTTTGTAAACTGAGGTACCACTGTACAGTATTCAGTTTTGAATTAAGGCCCTGTGACACTTCTGGAATGATGCTGGGCAAATGAGGCTTTTTTCTTTCTTTCTTTCTTTCTTTCTTTCTTTCTTTCTTTCTTTCTTTCTTTCTTTCTTTCTTTTTTTTTTTACCACATTCTGACTCCAGAATTCTTACTGCTGCTCTGAATCTGGACACATTTGCCAACAGCAACTGCTTGCATAAAAGAAAAGGATTGCTCATTGAGAGTACACAGAAGTGTCTTGAATATTAATTGTAAGTGGATGAAGAACTGCCGGTCATGTCAATAATGTCGATGGTGAGAAATTGTAGAAGAGTGTACACATGTACAGTTAAGGAGTTATGTGACTCAAGTGATACTGAAGGATATTACTTCTCATCATGGATTACAGTACATTGCTCCTGCTAAATTAGGGACTGCATGACTGTGTCAAAAGTCATAAGATAAAGGATGAGAAAGGTTGGATAAAAGTAAGGGAAAATGCTGCTGCTCAGTTGGAAATCTATGAACTAGTGGAAAAAAAGGCTGACAAACATAAACTTCTAGGCCTTTGTTCTATGAACATGGGAGGGCACCTGAAGCATTGTTGATAGAAGCAAAAACTGGAAACTGGGGGTGAGGTTCGAGCATACAGCTTTCCATGATGGCTCTGATGGCTCCTGTGAAACCAGCCACACAGACCAGGCCACCCTCTTCTCTTGCATCACCTGCAGGCATCCTCACCAGTCCTTTGTGTAGCTGCTCTCCAAGGCAAGGTGAGGCCAAGATGGGCTAAAGCAATTCATCCCTCCAGTGCCTGTTTCTCATTCTCCCCTCTTCATACTTTTCCTCTCTTCCCTCAATTGAGCCTGCTCCTACCCATTCTGTTACAGAGCCTGGGAAAGCCTGTGAGCCCTTAGATGGAGGAAAGGCCGAGGAGGGAGAGAGTGCTCTAAAGTTAGGACACAGCCTTTCTCCCAGCCTGACCACCTCCACACTTACTGCTATTGCTGAGTATTTTGCATGTCATGAATCTAAGCTGATCTATTGGCAGGAAGTATGGACTCAGACAACAATAGCTTGTTTGTTGTGTTTGTCAATGTTGTTCTATTCATTTCACTAAACATTTATTTATGCGTGTAGGGGGCCATGGTGGGCTGGGTGAGGCAAGAAGGAGCAATTGAATTTGCTGTCCCAGGAGGCTTACAGCGAGTTAGGGAGCTGGGCACTTGCCCAGCTAATTGTGTGACGATCGGCCAAAACTTGGGGCTTGGCACATGCAGGGAAGGGAGAACCTAACTGTAACCAGATCACAAATCTATATTTATCTGATACCGTACTCCTTTTCAGCTGAGCTAAGGAATAAGTTCACAAATACACTAGAAATTGTGATTAAGATCTCTGGCTTTAGTATCAAACAGACCGAGGTTTTTATTTTATCTTCAACAGTTTCATGTTATGTGACTTCTGTCAATATTCACTTAGCTGTTATTATTTTATAGCTCTCTGGTCTCCACAAAAATGCTCAATTTTAGAAGAAAACAGTACTTAGGAAAAGGAGACTAGGTATAAAATAGACTGCCAATGGAGGTGTTACTTAAAGTGAGAAGAAAAAAATATCCTGTTCATATGTGTTAAATTATGGAACATGGCATATAGAGGTAAAATAAAAACTGGGAAAAAGGAATATATATATATTTTTTATAATATGTATATATAGTTTTTACTTCTGTAAAGTGAGGAAAAGGACAGAACTATTCCCCAAGTGTTGAAGTGAAGATTGTGTTAAATGCAACTAGAGTCATTGGAGTAGTATCTAGTATACAATATGATATTATGATTTCCTTAATTAACATTATTTAATTATGCATAGAAAATTTCAAGAAATTTTTAGTGAAGTTATAGTATCGAAGTGGAATGAGAAAGATAAGGCATGATGGATTCATTTTTTACTTAATAGTTTTCTCTTTTAGATTCTTAAAAACTGAGTGAAGTCTTAACAATGATGTTGCTAGGCACATCTACATCATAATACATATTTATATCCTATATGCAAGTAGAATCTGTGCGTGCGTGAACTTTGGATTAAAAATACCAAGGTCCCAGGTACTAAAAATACAAAGGGATGAACTTTGATTTTGACCTCTAGCAGTGAGACAACCTTTTTCAAGGTTCAGGTTCTTGGATCTAAACCTTCTCATCTATAAAGCAGGCATAAGAGCAACCATCTCGTAGGAGTAAGTGCTCTAATAAAGTGCAGGGGCCTTGCGTGTGGTACATGAACAGTACATGTTAGTCTCTGGCTTTATACCATTGCACCTTCCTCTTGTAGTTCCATCTGCTTTTTGACAGCTTTTTTCTTTAATTACCAGGTGAGGCCAAGTTGACATGAATGGAGAACAGCACAGAAGTGACAGAGTTTGTTCTCTTAGGTTTAGCAGATGACCCCAGGCTGCAGGCTCCTCTCCTCCTGGTATTTTTGCTCATCTACCTCATCACCGTGGCTGGGAATGGGGGGATGATAATGATCATCCTCTCAGACCCCCACCTCCACACCCCCATGTACTTCTTCCTCAGTAACCTCTCCTTTGTAGACCTGGGCTACTCTTCCGCTGTGGCTCCCAAGATGGTGGCTGCCTTTCAATCCGGGGACAAGGTCATTTCCTACAACGGGTGTGCCGCTCAGTTCTTCTTCTTTGTGGGGTTTGCCACTGCCGAGTGCTACCTTCTGGCTTCCATGGCTTATGACCGCCACGCGGCAGTGTGTAGACCTCTGCATTATACCACCACCATGACGGCGTCGGTGTGCACCTTCCTGACAGTTGGCTCTTATGTCTGTGGCTTCCTCAATGCCTCAATCCACACTGCAGACACCTTCAGACTCTCCTTCTGTGGGTCCAATGAAGTGAATCACTTTTTCTGTGACATTCCTCCACTCCTGGCTCTTGCATGCTCCAACACTCGCATCACCAAGCTGGTTGTGTTCTTCGTCGTTGGCTTTAATGTCTTCTCCACCCTCCTGGTTATCCTCGTCTCTTATCTCTTCATAGGCATTGCCATTCAAAGCATGCGCTCTGCCGAGGGCCAGAAGAAGGCCGTCTCTACCTGTGCCTCCCATCTCACCACTGTGTCCATCTTCTACGGCACGATCATCTTCATGTACCTGCAGCCTGGCTCCGGGCAGTCCATGGACACTGACAAAATCGCCTCTGTGTTCTACACTGTGGTCATCCCCATGCTGAACCCCCTGATCTACAGCCTGAGGAACAAAGAAGTGAAAAGTGCTATTTGGAGAACACTGCACAGACTGCACCCTTAACCTCTGCATCCTTAATCTTTGAGCAGAAAGTGGGGGAGGATAAACTTTCTCTTGGACCTCAACGCCGTCATGATTCTTGTGTTCTGGCAGATTTCCGTTCTTTCATCCCTGAGAACAGTGGTTGTTTCTGCTGTTAGACATCATTAAAACCAACATTTTGAAATATCTCATTTGGGAAGAAAACTTTGCAAACAACAGCATGGAACACTGTGCTGGGCTGGGTCATTGGTGAGGTTTAAAGCAGACGCTCAAAGCAGAGAGTAGAATGTGCTGAATTTTCTCCTTCCTCTTTTTAACTGGTAGAAAACTTCCAGTTATTATTAAATGAGGTGTAAGGATCACACCTTCATGTATGATATTTGTCAACTAGAATATATAATATTGTGGTCTGCATTTTTTTGTTCTTTGGGTTTGAAAGTTAGGTTTTTTTATGTGATTATTATAATAGTACATATTTGAGGCTTACTATGCAATAATTTTGTATATAGATGTAATGATGTTTAATGATGAAATCAGGGTAGGTAGTATTTCCATCTCCTTGAACATTTAAAATGAAAAATTTTTTTATGAACACATAATTTTCTAATACTGACAAAGGACGTTTCAATATTTTTAATCATGTTTCAGTGAAGATTACAATTTTAAGGGTAGTGCTCTGGACCAAGACCCAAGCAATGTCGGATTAAATCCCCACAACCTTCCGTCCCACCCCCTCCCACATCCCACGGCACTGACCGACTGTGCACCTTTGCGTTCTGCATCTCCTTTTGCTAAAACACTGGGATAATTTTGGTGGAAAATAATAAAGCTGTCTTACACACAGAAGAATGGAACATTTCAGTAGATGAACTGCTCACACTTTACCCTGAATAAACATACCTTTCAGTAGGGAGCTGCACCCTCTTCTGTACTTTTGGCTCCTGTCTAACATAATTACCAGCTTGTAAAAGTTCAGAGAGCAGCAGTGATTTTTCCAAGGTCTATGTGAGGAGATATTTGTCTTCTGGATTAAATGATTGCATTTCTCAGCACCCTTAAGTTTGGTGAATCTATTATTTTTTCAACAGTTCAGCTCATTTCTGGATTCCTGTTGAAATCTGATGCTCTGGAATTGGATGCTATCATACACACACACACACACACACGTCTGCCAGGAAATTTACTTCTTAAGGTAGGAACAGTGGAGTGACGCACATGGATAGCCTACTGGTCTCATTTCCTGTCTGACATGTGTATGTGTGGGAAATGAGTGGTGGTGAATTTTGCTGCTCGATGGTGTTTGCAGCTATAGTTAATCTAAGGAATCAAATACAGTTCACGATTTCAAAAACCTCAAAAAATACACAAAAGGAAACAAATTTGCGCTAAATGTGAAACCCAAAAACTTAGTTGTCTAAAGCAGCTAGCTTTGGGTATCAATTCAGTTTTGAGGTTTATGCATGGGGCAGCCGTGTCTGAGGAGAGTAGATCACAGGTCTTCCAGAGAAAGGAACCCAGAGCGGGTTTTGGAAGAGGAGGCCAATCTGTAGGAAGGGCTTTCCGTGGTATACAGCGCCATCACCTAGAAAGATCAGGAGCTGCAGAATCCCCAGCCTTGACTCCCTGCCTCTCCAACAGCGCACTGAACAGCCTCTCCGGACCAGGATCCACAACGCACAGATCTCAGCAACTTCTGAAAAGTGCCAGACTGGAAGACGCGTCTAGGAAGTAGCAACAAGGCGCGAGTGCGCGCCAGGCTCCACGCTGCTTTTCCCGCCCCATATGGCTCCTATTCTCCTTTCTCCTCCTGCCTACTTCCTTTTTTCCCTTCTCTCCTCTTTTTCTTCCTTGTCTATTTCACCTTTTAAGATTCTGGCCCCGTGAGGATTTTCTCACCACTAAGCCATGAGATCTCTAAGGAAGATGGAAGTATACTATGTGTACACTGTGACTGTTGCAGTACACAGCAGGTGAGCTCCTGAATGCAGATGGGTAGAGCAAAGAACTAGTTCCAGCAGCATGAGCAGGATGAAAATCCTTACTCTTCTTATCATTTACATGACTTCAAGGAAGTCAGGTCATCTCTTTGGACCCAGTGAACAGTCCAGCTTTACAATGTCACCTTTGCACAGGGTAATCTGTAAAGATCATGTGAAATCTAGTCTGTCAACACATCTCTCACAAGGACGTGTGCTTCATGCAGCTGAGGTCCCTACTTCTGCTCTCCCAGGCTGCCTACGCGCTTCCTGCTTTATCTCCTCAGTCCCAGCCTGGCCTCCCCTTCCGTCACACTCAAGCCTTTGCTCTCAACCCTGTTTAACTCTCTGTGCTCACGTCTCCCACATCTAATGCACACATGTTCCAAGTTGACATCACACGAGTATTTATTTACAGAAACTACTCTCATTGTCTGTGAGATGTCAGTGTATGGAGTAGACGTTACTGTGGGAAACGTTTCATTTCCACAGGGAAATTCCATCAGAGTCTTCCCGCCCAGTTGGTATTAACCATACCCACCCTCGCCCCTTCAGAAATGGTCCGAACAATGGGAAATCCTGAAGCATGACACAGGGGCCAAAATGGCACAGAAAGGCTTCTTGCTGAAGGTATCCAGAACAGAATGTGAAGGCACCTATTATTGGTGTCGTTATTTCTTTCAGGCAGGAATATTCATCTGAAAGAGGATTATGGTTGAATTCACTTAAATATGAGTCCCCCTCTGTGCATTAGATAATTTGTTTAGCTTTATGTAAATGGAATTGAAAGTTAAAACATCAGTTTCTTGATGGCTGAAGCTGGATTTGCAGTCCTGGACTCTTTCATCTTCAAAGTAAAACAGTGTAATCATTATGTGTCAATGAAAAAGAATAGTTGAAAAGAAAACAACACACATAACTTAAATGAATCTTCTCGTTTTTAAAATTAAAAACCCAGGTTTTATTCTTGAAGTTATTTACACTCACAGAGAACCAAATCTGGCTAGAATCTTTTTCATATTTCCCATCCCATACAGGTCTTGATATGTCAAAAAACATTCTTACATCTTTATCCTTAATTTTTCTCCATACGATAGCCTTTTGGGCTTTAGTTTTGTGGTTGAGAAAACCAAAGCTTTGAAAAATTATCTTACAGCTTACTGTTTAAAAGAGAAACAATTAATTTTACCTGAGTCTTTGCCCTTCTTGTCCCAGTGCCCTGAGAGAAGGACAGAAGGAAGCCCTGTACTTTGGTAGATTTCAAGGGAGGTCTGATGTGCTGTATAAATAAATTCCAGAGATCATTCACATTGAGTCCCCATGTCTGGCAGGCAGTCTGGCAAACACAATAAATGCAAGACTCTCAGAGCTAATTCCTACTTGAACAAAATAAAACCTCCCCCATGTATTTTGACTGATGTAATAAACTTGGAGATTAATGACTTACTAGTGCTCAAGAACTTTGTCAGCAGGAATTTTTCCAAGACTCTACCGAAAATGAATTTTCCTTTAGTTTTGACAGTTGCAGTTGGAGTTGACAGTGGTGCAGCACAAAAAGATAGCCGAACCCTGGCCTGACCACTGGCCCAAGCTGTAGGGAAGGTGTGGTGTGAGGTCTGGGAAGGAATCAGGGATGAGGGACATTGTTCCCTTTTCAGGAGCAGCTTACAAAAACTCAATGGATCAGGGTACACACTGCTAGAGATAAGATAGTTCAAAGCCTTTGTGTCCACATCAAATTAGTTGTTCAGAAAGTAACAGTGAAACAAATTAAGGATAAAAAACCTGTGAACAGAGAAGGCTCCCAGAAGGAGGTGGGGCTTGAGTCAGACTCTGAAGAGATAAAGTGGAAGGACCTTGGAATTCCAACCTACCAGACTCAACCTCTCTGTGAGACTGGCATAAGCCTCTTATCTCTGAGCCAATTTCCTCCCCATTTAAGGAGAAAAGGCAGCCCCAGGCATACTGTCATCAAAGTTGTTCTGAATGTCGAATGGAATAAGGGTTTGCATGTGCATCTCCAAAATTGCTACCCTCTTTTTGCCTGTGGTAATGCCATTGGCAATGAAGTTATAAGCACAGGCATTCCTAACTGATGACCTGAACCCAAATACCGAGATGGATTGTACATGGAATGTTGGAAGGAGTTTGTAAGAAAATAGATAATCCAGATACTTCAGTGTGCATACACATGTGGGTAGAGATAGAATGAATATATATATATATTTTTTTCTATTTCTCTTTCTTTCTCTTGACAGAAATGGAGAGACAGAGGCAGAGAGACAGAAACAGATACAGTAAGAGAGACACACACAGAGAAAAGCTTTCTATAAACCCATGAGAAAAAGACAGACATTCCAGTAGAACAGGATAAAATTTAATAATTCTATTTTTTCACATTCATGTGCCAGTTTATTTTCATTTTGGGGGTGCAGCTGTGAACATTTTGATCTTTTATCTTGGGGCCCCTGCACATTTAGTTCCCTGAGGGGACTGCTGAACCATAGGGTTTATATATTTTTAAGTTTACTAAATAATTCGACACTGTTTTCCAAAGCTGGTTTACCCATGTTTATACATCAGCAAAGATGTGACAGTTCTATGATTTTAAAATTTTGTCAATTTAGTAAAAAGATATTGTCTTAATTTGCATTTCCTTGATTACTGAGGAAGCTCAGCAAATATTTGTTTACTTCCTTTTAGTATTGTGTGAAAATAAAGCAAATCCCAAATGGATACAAACAGAGTGAATGAGAACATACATATCAGAGCTTTTGTTTTATTTATGATTTGGGTAGTGAGTGTACTGGTGCTAAATGGAACCTAGATATTTTATGCAACTTTTTTTGTTATACTGAATATTTGTATGTATGCATATATGTTCATTTCAAATATACATATACAATATACAATATATACATATACAATAAAGATCTTTATCTTGATTACTTCTCTGTCATTGCTGAGACTAAATACCCAACACCCAAAATGAAGGATGGAAAGGTTTGTTTAGCTTACAGTTTGTGGAGGTTTCAGTTCACACTCAACTAGCTCCAAGGCAGGGAGGCAACACTTCAAGGCAGCAGCCAGCAAAAGCAATCAGAGTAAAAGGAGCAGAGAAAGCCTCTTTTCCTACACAGGCCACCCCCTGCTCCCAGGCCTGGTGTAGCACAAAATCTCTTGCCCTCCTCTTGCACAAGATGAGGAAATTTACAAAGTAAGAACCCTGGCTGGCTGCTGAGTCTCTTAGTGAAACTTCTAAACTTCTCAAATTGACATAATGTATCAACCATAACCACAGTTTAAGAAGTTAAATCAAATATAGCTTCAATATGTAAAGCATTTCTATAAATCTCTGTTATATTTCATAGCCGAAATGCTTTAAAAAGAACACCCAGAAGAGTTTCTGTATTCCAGTATTCCAGTTTATGGTATAATCTGAAGGGGAGATGAGACCTATATATAAGTAACTTTACTTTTATGTAGCAAATGGTAAAACCTAAAACTGGGGAAACACATAAAATGGTAAATAAAGGATAGATGATGGGGTGGGGAATTGAAAGAGATATTTATTTATTTCAGCCAAGAATGATACATATTGTAAAACCAGAGGTGGGGGAATGATGTAGATGTATTCAGTAGAGTGTTATATAATATTTGTGAAGAGGAGTAACAGGAAGAAAGTTTAGAATGGTATGTTGGTGATCAATGGTGACAAGGATTTTCTTTTTCTTTTTCAGATTAAAGTTTCCACGTTTAAACTATAGAGTTAAACTAAGAAAATTATAATATCAGTCAGATAGGTATCAGAGCCAAAGACAAAATAACTACTGCAAAGGAATATTTAGAAAAGTTGTGCTTACAGATTTGCGTGTCTTCCTTGCCCAGGGGCCCTGCTAATCTCTGTGTGGTTCCAATTTTAGTGCATGTGCTGCCGAAGTGAGCACTAGCATGCTTTGCTTACACACCTCAGGTGAAATGCTTTCTGTGGGGAAATTGTGCAGCATTTCTTGTATGAGCTGATAACCTTGCAAAAATTCACTTCAGTGCTCACCACAGCAGTCCTTGCTCATCATTTCCTGTGTCTAGAAGCCATTTTTCTTCTCTGAAATATTCTGACTTCCTTGGAGAGTGATTCATCCCAACTGAGCCAGTGAGAGTTGAGTTGCAGGTTTTCCCAAGTCAGGGGAAAGGAGAACTTTCTTTTCCTGCTCCTTTGAGACAACTGTCTTGCAGAGAAACTTTGGGAGGGACAGAGGGAGCCCCATCCCGAATTCAGGCAGTGAAGGTTCTTGCTCCCTTCTCTGAATCCCAGAGAGAGAAATGTCTGAGAGTAGGAGGCCCGGAGTTCCCTGGTGGCAGTGGTTAGAGACCAAGTGCATCTGTCTGGGTGGAGACAGTTTCTTTCCTTCTAAATTTTGTTCCTCGTGCACATGAAATGTTCCTGGTTTCCAACTCTTGCTGTTTCCGCTTTGATTCTGTGACCCTTTACTATCTTCTCAGTTGCCTCACCCCTTTCTTTGCAGTTAATCTGAGTTGGAGTCAGTAACAAAACATAACTGATACCACCATGATGTGAGAGAGTCTCTTTTAAAGACTGCATGAAGAGAGCATACTGACAGCATGACACTAGAAAAAGAAAAAAGAAAGAAAACAGCAGAAATGCAAATGTCACAGAAGGGCAAAAACCTTCAATAATTCAGGAGCAGTCTATCAACATAAGCAGCAGCTCAGCAGGAAAGCTAGTGACACAGTGAGCGTGTTACCACAACATTCAACTTAGCAGCAAATGAATTTAATTATCAAGGCATTCAGTTGTGATCATGCTTTTCTTGCTAACCATGGTAATAAAGATCTGGACTGATGGGTATGTACAGATGAGAGAGACATGAGGGCCATCTCCATTGCACGGGACACATTATTGGCAGGTTGAGGCTGGTGGAGAGGGGATGGTACCACGAAGCATCTGGGCCAATCTTTGCACTTCGTTCCCTGCCTCGTCCCCTACTGCTGCCCTGGCCAGTGACTGCAGACTGCTTTGTGCTTGTGACCTCTCCTTCCATGTGCTTCTCCCTTGCTGTTTCTTCAGGGTCACCGTTTGTCCTTGTGAGCACGTTGCTTATTCTCTGTGCATATAACTTTTTCTCAGAGCAACACATGAGGCCAGCACTGCAGAACAAAAGTCATCTGCAGGGGCCAGCGCATTGCCCTTCAAGTTAACTGCAGTGATCTTCCCTCTGCAGCTCTACCCAACCGCTCCTCACGTTTCCCTTCTTCAGCCCCAAGCACCTGGCGTCTCCCGTGGCAGATGTGGGGTGAGTCCTGGACCCCACTCCTTTCAGGCACTGCATTCAAATAACACCATTTGTCTTATTCAGGATTGACCCTGGAGTTGCTTACAGTCTTCAGAGAGAAAACTCTTACATCTCTAGGATTTGGGAGCAGGCAGAAAGCAGTGAGTGTGCCTGAGGTCACTGTCCTCAGGATCTCATTTCCTGCAGACGGGGGACTCTTCAGAGCTAAGCTCTTCGCAGAGACCTCCCAGAGCTCCTCTGTGCTGTGAGTGCTGGGAGGCTTCTTGTGGCCTTTGTTACTCCTCACAGCTACACTGATAACCTTTAGGTTATTGTCCTAGTTTTACAGTTGGTAAAATCAAGGCTCAGAGATGGGAATCACTGAACCAAGATCAAACAGTTGGAGAAGTGTCAGAAACTCCTACCGGATGGGGACCTGCCTCCTTCCATTTGTGAATCAAACTTCCCATCTTACACATGGTGGAGGTAAGTTCCAGAAAAACAGATGCTAAGTGGTAGAATGAGGCTTCCTTTCCCGTCTTAGGTTCTGGGAGCCCTCTGCTTTTCTCTGCCTTCTCTACCACCTCCCAGCTTTCCTATGGAGCAACTGAGACAACAATGCACAAATGAAATTTAAAAAAAGCCTGCCTGGCTGTCCCCTGTCGCATAGCTAGAGCAACAGCATTGGACTCCAGACTTTCTACTCCCTTCTCCACAGTTGCAGCTGGTGCACCTGCTCTGCAGGGATAGAATCTGTAGGATTCCGTTGCTGTTTCCAAACACAGATGGTGGAACGGCATTCTCACTTAGATCATAAAACTCCTAGCTGCGCCTGAGACTGAAAATGTGGGCCACCTCCTCCACGTGGCCGTATTTTATAACGTGGAGCTAAACATAGCTCTCAGCTTGCTCGGCCTGTGTATAATGTTAAAATCTCATATGCAAATTCACTCACTTCTTGGATTAATGTGAAGGTTAAGGCTTTCAGGCTTCTTTCTTCTGTTTCTATCTCTCTCTGCAGGAAGTGGATTATTCTCCATCTCATTTTCTATGCAAATAAGTTCTTATTTTCAGAGACGAGTTTCAGGACTTTATGATCTCTGCTCCTGCTGCAGGATTTGTGTGGAAGGCAGGAGGAAGGGCTAAGGCAGCAGGCTTCACAGGCCAGCCATGGAGTGAGGCCATGGGTCCCTGGGAAGATGTGGAAGCCACTTCCATGTCCTCATTCATGAAATGCAGTGGAATCATCCCAGTTTTATACAAGCGTTGTGAGGATTACACAAAATAATGGCTAGTGTTTTGTGTTACACACACACACACACACAGCACAGATAGTGTAAATGAAAGCAAAAATCAACAACTATGAAAAAGTCATCACCACCTAACATGAACAATTTGTCTTGTTTCACCTGAGATTTTTCTGTCTTTGGCACCTGGAAATCTCAAGTCCTTGGACACCCTTTAATCCTGGGCAAATCAGACTAGTTGGTTAATTATTCACTATGCTTGAAACAAACAAAAGTTCTCAATTATTCTTTTGTTGAAGAAATATTTACTTATCACTAATACATTCCATTTGGAATGTATTCTAAAGGTAAGTGTGACAAAAATGTGACCTAGTGGAGCACTCCAGTGCCCAAGTGAGAAACAAGAAAATGAACAGATTATATGTGGTCGGAAGCAAACGTTCAAAGGGTGGGAGTGGCTCTGAGATGTATTGCTTTGGGGGGACACATTGCAGGGAGTTCATGGCTTATGTGCTTTTGGCTAGTACTGGATTTTCCCAAGCACTGATGTCATGGGGAATGAGTAGAGAGGCACAGGAAAGAGTTTCTCTCAGCAGGTAAATCTCACAGCTGACTTATTTTTCAACTGCACTCTTTTCCTCCTCCTTAGCAGACCAGTGAACACGCGATGCTCCAGGGTGAGGGTGTGTTAAACTCTGTATTACTTTCAAACTTTAAAACATTTCTGACCATGCAGAATTCTTTTGGGGACTCAAAATGGTACCGAAATTCCACGGAGCTTTCACAGGAAGAAAACTCAAGTGGTACCTTAACCACTGCTGTTGAATACAGAGGCTTAGACCAGGGAGAAAGATGATAATCCAAAACGTCTCAGAAATAGGGTGGGCAGCCACCCTCAGTCCCAAGAGCTGAGACCTCTGCACCTCTTCAGAGCTCCTGAGCCTCCTTCAGAGTCAGACCAACATGCAGACACACAGAGCAGCAGAGGTTTCAGTCCAGAGGTGTGACCTGGGCCGGGCATGTTCTGAGATATTAAGTCTTCATAGGGATGGATTGAAAAATCTTCTCTGCTAAGTGGATTTTGAGTCTTCATATCAGCAGAGATGGACAGTGTCTGCCAAGACTGAAATAAATCCTGACTGGAGAGCGAAGCATGCGGTTGAAGATGAACATGGATAGAGGTAGCTTAGGATGCACAAAAGTACTGATGAGATGAAACAATGAAACGCTTTCCTACGCCGAGCGCTCGCGAGTACCTGGGTGATCTCCAAGCCAAGTAGTTTGGGCTGTGATTTAGGAAGCCAGACTTCGTGAGTTTGGATGCTATTTTATCATATCCTGGTTGATGCAATCCTGGAGACACTATTACATTCTAAGTCTTATAATCTCCTGTGTAGAGTGGCAATCCTTATCCTGTCTTTTTCACAAGGTTTGCAGAAATTAGGTGACAGAGTTGTGATTGCTGAAGGCTGATTGTTAACTCATAGCAGTGTTCAGCTTGCATTAGTGAAGATCGTTAGTATTATTAGTAGGTGAGGGTGGTCACAATCACTTTCAGTTCCCTGAAGAGGTGAAGGAGTGGTTTACCCTATTAACCCCACATTTACCTCAGAATAGCCCTGTCTCCTTTGTAAGGAGGAAGGAGAAAGCGGCATTGGGTAGTTCAGCATTATTTTTTATGTTCAGATGAAATATTGGATAAAAAATTAGTGTCCTTGAGTGGTTTCAAAATTATTTTTGTCTGAGTCATCACTTATCTATGTGAGTGATATTTATATATTTGTGAATCGCACATTTATCTGTGTGAATCACGCCTGGGCTTGTGTGAGTTCCTTCTTTGCCTCAGCTGTGCTGTGCTGTGTGTGTGTGTGTGTGTGTGTGTGGCACTGGGGACTGAACCCTGGGCTTTCTCACTGAGTTACATCTCTCATTTATTCTTTCTTTCTTTTTTGTTTTTTATTTTGAGACAAGTTCTTGCTAAGTCACTAAGTTGGCCAGGCTGAGCTTGAACCTACAATCCTCCTGTCTCAGCTTCCCAAAGTGCTAGAATTACAGGCATGTACTACCACACCCAGCCAGAGACAAGAGATACACAACATGAAGGCACTATTTTCTTATTTAGAAGATATTTTTCTGGTTTCAGGACTGACAGCTAAAATCATTCCTTCTAGTTTCTTCGGTCTGTCCAATCTATATAACTGCAGACTTGTGTGTGTGCATGCACGCGCGCGCGTGTGTGTGTGTGTGCATGAGAGAGAAAATGACCATTAAAACATCAGTGTTCTCTATTTTTTACTGCAGAAGTATTTTTGCTTCCCTTTAACAGGGACCCATGTTCCTAACAGTTTTAAGCACACTGCTCTGTTAACCCCAGGTGCGTGTGGCTGGCAGATCTGTGGAAATTATTCACGCTGAATAACAGAAACCTTGTGCCCACTGAACACCTCCCCATGCCCCCTCTACACTCCAGCCTCTGCTGCTCACTTTTTCCTTCTGAGCCTGACTGTGTTGGTTTCCTCAGTTCAGTTCGACCGGGCAGGCTTTGTCCTGTGCCCGGTTATTTCACATAGCATTCTGTCTCCCAGGCTCACAGTGCCCTTAGCATAAGGCAGGATTTCCTCCTTTTTAAAGGCTAAATGACCTTTCTCACAGGGTTCAGCTTCCACTAGTCTCTTCTCTAGAAATCTCACCAGACAGAGGCAAAGGAAATAGTAAATGGGGAGATAGGAGCCACTGAAATGAAGCATTCCTTGAATATTCTGTGCGTATTTTAAAATCAGAAGTGAAAAACAGAAAAAAACACTTAAAAAACATAGCAGGAACATAATGACTTGAAGATTAGAGAGTGAGTCCGCACCCAAGAAAACTTTAGCGGCACTTGATGCCGTGTACAGACTTTTGCAGGAGGGAGAGTTTGGCCAGCTTGGGCAACTGCTTAATGTTAGGTGTGGCCAGGCGGGATGAGTTAGACCACATACTTGGCAGTAACACATTGAACATCTCAAAACAGGGAAGAGAGGATTTTGAATGTACTTAGAAGAAGGAAATGAAAATGTCTAGGGCAAGAGATATGCTAATTACTCTCATTTGATCATTACACCACGTACTCATGAACCAAAACGTCCGATTGTACCCAGGAATCTGTGTAATTATGGGTCAAAAGTATAAAAATAATAAAGGCATAGTTGGCTAACAATTCCATTGGTGTAATGATTGATAGTTATGTTATTCCAGGGTGTTGATCACCTGCTCAGTGCTAGACCCAAGCAGGCGTACTGATTACCTTGCAGTCCACGTTGCTGGTGTGCTATAGTATGATACAGCATGATACCATATGATACAACACGCAGAGGCTGAGTTTCCTTCAGTTCACAGCCACAGTGGTCACGCTCCCTGCAGACCCCTGCTCTGTCTGGCTCAGGCATCTGGGCTGCAGGAGGCCCGCTGTGTGGGCTCTGTCACCTGAGTTCCTTTCCCTGTGCCCTCTTGTTGGATTCCCACAGCAGGTGGTCAAAGGCCAGAGGAAAGAGGGGGTGAAATATTCACTCCCTAAACTCCTGGTTGGAGACTGAGGTGTGCTGGAGACTGAAAGAACTCTTAAATCTACCGCCTTTGCAGGTGTCTCCCTTCCCGGGCTACCTCTTGCTTCATGAAGGATAGATATTTATGTATAAAAGTAATGAAGTTATTTAAATTTTCATTTTACTTAATGAAAATAAACTTAACTTGAAATTCAATTATGAATTCTTTTTTTTTTTTTTTTAAGGTACAGAGGATTAAACAGAGAACCCTCAGCCTGAGCTGTATCTCTGGCCCTTTATTTCTTATTTTGAGTCAAGGTCTTGCTAAGTCACTAAGTTGCCCAAGGTGAACTTGAACACGGGTTCCTCTTGCCTCAGCCTTCCGGACTGCTGAGATTATAGGCATCACCCACCACAGACTCCCTTTATTTTCTTTAACGTTATGCTTTATAATCTTAGACATTTTATAAAGAGGTAAAGGGCTTTCTTTTTCTTTCTTTTTTAAATTTTTGTACTGAGGATCAAACTTACAACCTTGCACTTGCCAGGCAGGTGCTTATACCACTGAGCTACATCCCTAGTCAAAGAAGTAAAGGGCTTTAATAGTAAAGTCAAATTGCATACCTAGGGGCTAAGAAATTCTTAAAACTCATTTTTCATTGAAAGATATAATCATGTATGTATATTGATGGGGTTCAGGTGTATGGGATGATTAAATCAGGTAAGTTAACAAATTCATCATCTCGCAGGGGCATCATTGTTTGGCTGAAAATCACCTCACAGACTTATTTTTTATGTTAAAAACATTTAAAAATCTATCCTTTCAGTAATTTTGAAATATAAAATTCATTACTGTGGTTTCCTTTACATGAAATAGGCCACTCAAGCTTTCTTCTACCTGTATAACCAGAATTTGGTATCCTGGGACCAGCAGGGTCCCTTTCTCCACCTATCTCCCTCCACTCCAGCCCCTGGCAACTGTCAGTTTACTTCTATGAATTCAGCCTTTTTAGGTTCCTCATAGGCAAGGTCATGCTCTATTTACCTACTTGTGCTTGGTTTATTTAGCATCATATCCTCTGTATTCCTCTGTGCCACAAATGACAGGATTTATCTCCTTTTAACAGGTTACTAGTATTCCATAGAGCATAAAATTACCAAGAAGAAGAGCAATGAGGAGGAGGAAAAGGAGGTAGAGGAGGAGGAGGAGGAGGAGGAGGAGGAGGAGGAGGAGGAGAACAAATGTTGCTGAGGGTGTGGAGAAAAGGAAACACTCATGCTTTGTTGGTGGGAATATAAATTCATACATGAATTACTGAATTGAGGTTTCCTTAGAAAACTAAAAGTAGAATTACTATCAAAATCCTAGGTGTTTTATGATGTATTCCCCATGTTTTGACACCTGTATTTGTGAGTTATTCTTCTTTGTAATGGATTTCAGTGGATGTCCCACTATTTTAGGTTTCATAGTCATATGTCTGATTCTATTATTTGATCACTTCATGGTTCTCCCAGGTGACTAAGACTGAAGGGACAATTATGCATGTGCTTCTGGGTCAAGGCAGTATCCATCTTCTATAAAACCATCACCTCTGTGACTTCATAGCTCAGAGGCAGTTCTTCCAAGGACACAGACAAAATGGTACCCAAACACTCTGCCTTCTTGAGATGGCAAAACTTTTGGGTAAGGCAGGAAACTCTTCAGCCCAGAAGAATCAGAACACAGCTGAAGGCACTCTTCCACATCTCCCATGTACAGTGGGTGTCCTTCGGGAGTCCACATCGCTTCCTTCTTAGCCAAGGAGAGCAGGAGGAGAAGGGAGCCTCGCATTTGCCAAGCATGGACTCTGGCCAGACAGTACTATCTTTGATTTATACTTTCCACTACATTTATCTCTCATAAAATATTTACCAAGTTCTTTTAAAGGGGGAAGTAAAATTTAAAAGGACCAAATGACTTGCTAAATTGTTGATAGCAGCAGAGCCACTACTCAAACTCTTTGATTCAATATTTGTGTTCTCTGTAAACTGTATTTTTCCACTTCTGAAAGGTAATCACAGGCTGAGCCTGGAAACTCCTTGATATTAGGGGAAAATCTAACCCACCTCTTTATCTCTAGCGTTTGGCTGGGTGGAGAAGAACAATGAGTATTTGAACGATTGTGTGCAGTTGCGTACCAGTCTGGAAAATACCTATTCTCAGTTGAAATGCTTTGAATCAGCCACTTTGGCAAGCCCACTAGTGTCTGCCAAGGCAAACAGGCATGGCTGCTTCTGCTGAGATCCTGTTACATGGTATAATCCAAAAGTACAGGGAAGGATAAAAGGTAAATGAATTTATTACAGTCGAGGACACTCATCCCGTCATTCTTGCCCCTTTCTGCAGCAGTTCTGGAAGTCCTCTTTCAGGAGTGCCCTCTTTCATCAACGTGTTTGCTTGTGCTGCTATGGCTGCCTCTGTGCCCTTGAATCCATTCCATCCATCAACTGAATCAATCTTGCTGCTAGAAAGCCTCAGTGTCAGCCAGAGAGAAGAGAATAGGGAATTTTCAGGTTTTTTCCTGGATGGGTACCTTTCTCCATATGTGTATATTCTGAATAATTTGCTTTTGAATTTACTTTTTAATATTTGTCCTATTTCATTTTATATCCAATAATACTAATAAACCATAAAGTATTGGCTCATGTGTTTATGGAGCCTGAGAAACCTCAGGATCTTCTGTTCTGAAAAATTGGAGATTCAGAAAAGCCCATGGTATAGTACAAAAGCCAGAGAGCTAGAGAGCTGACACTGCAGGTTCCAGAGTATCTGAAAACATGAGGGCCATGAATGTTAAAGGTAAGGAAAGACTGATTTCCTAGCCCAAACAATCATCATTGCAAACTCTAATGCAATTCAATTAGAAAACTAATTCCAGAAAACCCAAAAACATTTCAGAAAGTTCATCCTACAATTCTGATCTTTCAGAATCAGTTTCAGCCCCCAAATCGGTTTTCTGGAGCAATGTAACCAATAGGATGGATGAATTTATGGACAGGGAGATGATTATAAAGCATTGGTTCACATGGTTATGGAGGTGGAAACGTCCCAGTAATTTCCCTGTGTGAACTGGAGAACGAAAGCCAGTGGTGTAGTTTGAAGTCTAAAAACCAAAAGTACCAGAGACGGGGAAAAAATGATGTTCACGGTCAAGCAGAGCTCAAATGCAACCTTTTATGTCTCCAGAGATTCGAAAGTCTCTGTGTTATGCTCTAGGGTCCATCAACCATCACTTCTCTCATATCCCCAGGACTGGTTGTGGGAGACAGAGGCAGTGGGTTCTTGTCTGAATTTTGTCCTAAATGTTTACTTTAATCTCTCAAGCATTTTGTGATAAATTTAAGGAATACCATGATGTTTAAGCATACAAAGTTTGGTTAAGTAGAAACCATAAAATAAGAAACTATTCATTTTAGGTTAAACATTTGTATGTAACATATTTATGTTATAGATGATGTTAATATCTCAGCTATAAATTAGACACAATTAATTTGCCAGGTAGAGGAACAGAGTCCTGTGGGAATTCCTTCCCAGTTTGAAAGAGGTTCTAGGAAGAAGGCATTGGAAAATTATGTTGTAGTTCAAGGCATGCTGCAAAAATCCTGTTTGCTGACCAAAAAGTCTTGCTACTTTTAAGGTAAGGGTTCCTGGGGCATGGGCAGGGTCTGGAAAATGTTTAGGATCTGGAAGCAAATCAAAAGCAAAACATTCTTGTAATCCAAGCAGTCTGGGAAACAGACAGGAGGATCACAAATCTGAGCACAGCCTGGGCAACTCAGACTCTCAGCAAGACCCTGTGTCAAAATAAAATGTAAAAAAAGTCTGCAGATGTAACTCAGTAAGAAGGCCCTGGGTTCCATCCCCTAGACCACGAAAACAAAACAAAACCTCATCTCTGAATGCAATCTACTCCATCCAGTGAGAGTGAGAATTAAGGAAATTTATTGTCTATTTAGTTGCCATTGAAAGAGATGCTTCCAGACAGAAATTAGAAAGATACAATTGGTAAACTAGTGGAAAATTTGAAGACATATGAGTTCACATGCCAATTTGAATTGATATTTCATTTTTAAGGTGCTTATTCTCGTAGGTTTCCAAAACTCTACTTAGGACCCTGCACATGGAAGTCTCTTTAGGTCTGTGAGGATTTCCCAAATAAGATGCAGATTTCACCACAGGATAGTATCAAAAGAATTTGACTAATTCAACCATTTTCAACGAGTACTGTTCAGTCAGACGCTGTGTAAGGATACCAGGTGTTCTCAGTACTCTGGGGCAGGAATGCTGTGGTATGTCCCATGTCACACTGGACAACTTGATAAATCTTCCTCCTCTTGTGAAGCTTCCCTTCTAGTGATACGAGGAAGACAACAAAACCAGCAAAAATAAAGAATGTTAGTGAGTAAAGAGTACCTAATATTGATATTAAAGTCAATAAAAAAAGAGGGGCAGGAGTGCTGAATGATGGTGGGTTTCCAATTTCAACTTGGTCAAAGTAAAACTAAAGAGCCACCTCATCTGATGCTAATGGGAAAAATCTTTATGAATGATATTTGCTATTGGATTTTAAAGACAAACTTTATGAAATGTAAGAGATCTTTCTTGTATTCTTAGTATAATTTAAAATAAACACAAAAATAGATATTGAGTTTTATCTTTGCCTATTGAAGTGATCATGCTTTTTCTTTATTCATGTCATGAGTTATACTGATTGATTTTCTAATGTCAACCCAAACAATAGTATTTATGGACATAGTCTAACTGCTGTGTGCTGTACTACCATTTTCACTTATTGATGGAATTCATTCTTTAATATTTTATTTAGGTTTTTAACATCAAGTTTCATAAAAGAAATTGATTTGTATTTGTCCTTTCTTGTGATGTCCTTTATGGGTCTTATTTTCAAGGTATGTTGATCTCATAAAATGATATGAAGAATTTTTAAAATTCTTTCTATGAAGTTGGTATTCTTTTTCTTTTTTATGGTATGTTTTGAAACATGTATGCATTGTGGAATGGTTAAGCCTAACCAATGTATTATCTCACCCAGTTATTATTTTTGTGGTTAGAGTACTTAACATCCATTGTCTTTATGCTTCTCAAGAGTACAATATCTCGCCATCAATTATAGCCACCTTGCTAAACAATAGGTCTCTTGCAAAGTATTCCTTCTGTCTATGGTGATTACATGCCCTTTGACCATACTGTACTTTCATCAATCCTCTGGTAACAATTCTTATTTATATTCTCTACCATAATAAGATCATTAAAAATAATTTCCCATGTCAATGAAGCCACATGATATTTCTTTCTGTCTCTGGCTTCTTTCACTTAACACAATGGCCTACAAGTTTCTCCATGTTGTTTCAAGTAGTAGGATTTCATTCTTTTTATGGCTGACTGATATTCCATTCTGTATATATAACATATTTCCTCTTTTCCATTTACTTGATGAGGGACAACCAGACTGATTCTATGTGTTGTCTATTGAGAATAGTGCTCCCGTAAACATAGGTGTACAGACATCTTCTTGAGATGACAATTTCCTTTTGATATATACTGTTTTGAGAAGTGGAATTGCTAGATCATATGGCAGTTCTGTTTTTAGATTTTCAGGCATCTCCCTGTTGTGTTTGTAGTTTGCAAAGCCACTCAGTGTAAAAGCATTTCCTTGAATCCATTTCCTGGTCAACACTCACCTTGACTTTTTGATGACATCCACTTTAACAGGTGTGAGACGATATCTTATTGTGGTCTTAATTGGATTTTACAGATTAGTGATTTTGAACAGTTTTTTGCATACTCACTGGCTGTTTTATGTTGGAAAGATGCCTATTTAGGTCTTTTGTTCATCTATATATCTTTTGTTTTGCAATTCAGTTGTACGATTTTCTTGTATATTTTGGTTATGAAACTGTTATCAGACATATGGCTTAAAATACCTTTTCCCATTTCACTGATTACCTTTTCATTTTGTTAATTGTTTCATTTGCTGTGCAGAGATTTTCTATCTTGATGCAATCCCACTTGGTTTTATTTTTTATTTCATTGCCTATGCTTTTGATGTCACTTGAAAAGCATTACTGACAGGGTTGGAGATTTAGCTTAGTGACATAAGCACCTAACTGACAAGCATGAGGTCATGTGTTCAATCTTCAATCCCCCCTCCTCCCAAAAAGGAGCATTATGACAACATCAATGTCAAGGAACTTTCCCCTCTTTAGGACTTATTAGGCTTCAGATCTTTTACTTAAGGCTTTGAGGAGTTTATTCCTTTGTGAGTGGTATGAGTTGAATTTTTTCCTATTGCATGTGGGTTTATAGTTTTCCTAACATGATCTATTAGTGATTTTCTGATTTGATTTTTCCTTATTGTGTATTCTTATGGCTTCTCTACATGTGGGTCTTTCTCTGGGGTATCTTCTTTTTGATTGGCTTATTTTGTATGGTTTTGTGCTAACATCATACTGCTTTGGTTCCTGTAGCTTTGTAATATGCAGTTATGTGTAGCTTAATGCTGGCCATGTGTACTGAGAAATTCATTGACAGGCAATTTCATTAAATGGACATCATAGAATACACTTAATATAAGATGGCTAGGACACCACTAGGTGAATTGTACGAGGATGTGGTCTGACACTGTGTAAACTATTGCTGTACTGCACACACTATAATTTGAAAGCATAAATTATGATGCAAAAGATTGCTTCAGTTATTCAAGGTCTTCCCTGATTTTATATGAATTTGAGGATTTTTTTTATTTCTATGAAAAGGACAACTAGAATTTTGATAGGAATTTCAGGAAATCTGTAGACCTCTTTGATAGGAATTTCACAGAATCTGTAGCCCTCTTTGAGTACTATGGACTTTTTAATAATATTAATTATTCCAGTCTATGAACATTGGTTAGCATTCCATTTTTTTTCTTCAATTTCTCTTATCAATGACTTACAGTTTTCAGTGTTCAAAACTCTTTAGTTAAATTTCTTTCTAGGTGTTTTTGTTATTTTAACTGGAATTTAAAATTTTCTTTTTCAGGTTCTTTTACTTCTAGTATACTTCTAGTATATGGAGATATTTTAGTTTTGTATATTGACTTTGTATCTTACAACTCTGTTGAATTCTCTTACTGGTTCTAAAGTCATTAACTGTGGGGTTGTCATATGGAGCCTTTGTTATGTTGAAATAAAATTCTTTTATACACTACTCATTGAGAGCTTTTAAGTCATAAAATGATGCTTAGTTTTCAATAGTCTTTCTAGATCTGCAGTGATCATATTACTTTTATTCTGTTATATTTTCCTGATTATGTGATGTAGATATATCACATTTACTTTTTGCATAAATGGAAACATTGATGAATTACAGCAATAATCTGATTTAATTGTAGATGAGTGTTTTAGTTTGTAGTTAAATCTGAAATGTTTTGTTGAGGATTTTTACATTCATTCATATGGACCGTAATTTTCTTTTCTTGTTTGGCTTTGGTATGAGGGTAATGATGATCTCATAAAATAAATGTCAAAGAGCTTCCATCTTTTCAATTTTTGGGGAAGAATTTGAGGAGCATTGGCATTAATTCTTCCTGAAATGTCTGGTATAATTCACAAGTGAAGTGGTCTCTTGGTAGACATTTATGTTGCTAGGTTTTTGATTACTGACTCAATGTCCTTACTTAGGCGGGTCTGTTCAGGTTTTCTATTTCTTTCTGAGCTAATGTGGGTAAGTTGTGTGTTTATAGTAATTCACCTCTAAGTCCAGGTTATCTGATATGTTGGCATATGGTTGTTCATAATAGTCTTTTGTTATTGTTTATATTTCTAAGTTACCAAATGTAATATTTCTGTTTTCATTTATAATTTTACCCTATTGTATTTATAATTATATCCTAAATAGTCTTCCCTATTTTTTTTCTTAGTTTGCCCAACATTTTGTCAATTTAGTTTATCTTTTCATAAAACAAATGCTTAGGATCATTAATACATATTT
Source organism: Hydrochoerus hydrochaeris (assembly GCA_004027455.1). Taxonomy (NCBI): domain Eukaryota; kingdom Metazoa; phylum Chordata; class Mammalia; order Rodentia; family Hydrochaeridae; genus Hydrochoerus; species Hydrochoerus hydrochaeris. The sequence continues at coordinate 221,241 of PVLA01003156.1, forward strand.
TGTAGTGTCTTTTAATTCTGCTCTAATAATTATTTTGAACTCTTCATCAAGAAGTTGCTGATCTGCATTTCTTTGCTGTTTGCACTGGGACATAATTGTGTTCTTTTTGCAGTGATATCTTAATTTTTTTTTTGCATTTATGCCTACACTTTTGGTGCCTTGGTCACCTCTAATAGACTTTATGGACTAGCTTGGTGGGGAGAGGGCTTCCCTTACAGGATGGCATCAAGGCATGGACTGGGTGGGTTGTGGCAGTTCTGATGCTGATGAAGGTGGAGTGGCATAGACTCTCAGTTGGGTCGGCAATAGTGACAATGACAAGCGTTCTCAGTAGCCTGGAGTGCCATGAGGTAGCACACAGGTGCTCCTTCCTGGTGGCTGGGATGGGGTGGTCTCTGTTTCTCTCTCTGTTTCTCTCTGTCTCTGTCTCTGTCTCTGTCTCTCTCTCTCTGTATCTCCCCACTGTGACGGGGATGGATGTTGGCTGCCTCAGTGGCAAACTCAGTGTTCTCTGCACAGCAGATTACTGGGAGTTCCTTGGGTACCCCTCACATGCCAGGGTCCATAGCTCCTGCCCTTCTCTGTCCCCTGCCATCTCTAGACATCTCGGATATGCTCACCTTGTATGGCTGGCAGTACAGTTTTTCTGTATGACTACTTCCCATATTTTGGCTTAACTATGTTGCACAGGTTCTTTAATGGTCTCCTGAGCCCTTGTAAAACTTCTTTTATAAATAATTATCTAATTAGTTATTTTTGTTGGGGACAGAAGACTTATGTCTCCTACTCTGCCACATCGCTGATGCCATTGTATCATTGCTTTTTTTTTCAGGCTTTGTTCTGAGAGAATGATTATGGAAAGGCACCAGTGTAGCATTCTACCTATGAAGTTACATTGCTTTGTCCTAGGTTCCGCTGTCTTTGCCTGCTTCTTCCTACTATAACAGAGTAGCACAGGCAGGTCCTTTATGAAGAAAAGGTTTGTTTCTCACACCCAGAAGGCTGTGAAGATTGCAGGGCTGTACCTGGTGAGATCCCTTTTGGCTGTTTCCAGACATCGTAGAAGGCATCACATGGAACTGAGCAAGAAGGTGTTTGCACCAGCCCAGACAGCAGAGGAGTCACTTTTGTAACCTCGTTTATAATGACGATGACAGTAACCCAACCTATCACCTCTTCAAGTTGTCCTCTTAACATGGTCACTGCACTCAATCTTTGCTAGAGGCCCAAAAAGCAGTCATCAGGATTGCTAAGTTTCACCTTGAGTTCTGGAGAGGCCATGCAGGCCCCTGCATGCCCCTTCCTGAGAATTGGTTCCTTTATTGCATGCTTCTAATTTTGTTGGTAGCAATCTTTCCCATGCTGTTTTTTGGAACACACTTTCTGAGAAAATATTTAGATCAATCCATGTCAATTTCTTCTTCTTCTTCTTTTTTTTTTTTTGTACCGGGAATCGAACTCAGGACCATGCTCTTGCAAGGCAGGCACTTATGCCACTGAGCTAAATCCCTGGCCCTCAATTTCTTCTTTTGTTTCTCATTTTCCTAATTATAGTTATGCAGTCTATGTATGTTTTACCTATAATTATGTTTCTTATGGTGTTTAGTGTCTGTCTTCCCCTCTAGACTTAAATACCAGAAGCTCAGAACTGATATTTATTTTTCTGACATCTGTGTCTGTGTCTCATCGCTATGGCTGAAACCCATTGGCATTAATCAACATTTGAATGAATTGATATTTGTTTTTCAGTGGTTCAAATCTTTAAAGTGAATTATGGGAAGGACTAATTCCTGGCATCTACTTGCTTTATTTAATGATAAAATCTGGGTCTCTATCTCCTAATGCTTATATGAAATTACAGTCCCAGAGGTCATGATTTGAGTTGTTTGCGTATTTTCAAGGATGATTATTAGCAGGTAATATAAGTGCATCCGTGATCTTCCACACACACAGAGCTGGGGTCCCACAGATAAGATAATCACTTGATGCCTTGTTAGGTGACATGGATGTTCACAGCTCTCAGAGAGTATTTGTCCCCTGAGAGCACAGAGCCCCATAACTACAAAATTACCTTCTGGTTTGCATTCTTCAACTGTTCAACTACTGACCTGATCCATTTATCTTCATGTTGGAGGGAGCAGCCCAAGAACTGGAGTCACTTCGGCTGTTATTTGCTCATCCTAATATTAATAAGCATCTACTGTCAACATTGGCTCTCCCCCACATTGATATATCACCTAGAGCCTTCAACAACGTCCATTGGGAAAAAATCCCAATAATGATCACCCCAATTGATATTATAATTTATCATTTTTGACCAATTATAAGGCATTGTAGAGATTCTCTTATTTTCTTATCATAGCAACCATCTTTGGGCTGAACGTCGTGGGACCACCTTACAATACTTCTGTTTCCTGCACTCAAATATCCAGTTTAAGATGGGCTAAGTGATTATCTAAGAGGAAACCATAAGATTCAGGATAAGAGCTTGTTAGCTGATTTTGAGGCCAACGTTTTTCATAGCACATTAAGCTTTTTGGCCAAACAATCCAGTCTTCAATTGAAAGTTGTTTTTCTTCCTTCAAAGAATGCATTTGTGAGATGATTGTATATAGGTGCTGGACTTGCCTGCTGTGCTGCTGAGGGAGGAAGGTAAGACTGGATCAGATCCACAGCCTGCATGAGCTGGTAAGGGCAGAAGCAACCAGGGAAATACATGAAGGCAGGTAGCTTTCCTCTAGCTTGTCCAGAGCTTTGAATATTTTGAATTTTAAAAATCTAAACCCCAATGAATTCTTACTAGAACATGCAACTTTGAATGGGTTAAACTATCTCAATCTCAGTTTTCTTTTTTCAGAGACTATGATGGTATGAATTATCTTAACGAACCCCAGGGTTGTTGAAAAGATCAAACAAGGTTATAAAATGCACAGAAATGAAGAGGTCTGAGTTAAGACAAACAGGAGAAGGATACGTCTTGATCTTGAGTTCAAATTCTGTCACTGTAGATGTATCTGATATTTGCAGTGGGGTCTATTAATGATCACATGGATTGATGGGCTAGAGTGTCCACATGAGATCTGCCACCATTGGGTCGTTTTGAGAATGTGAGAAAATCATGTTCTTGACTTGGGAATGGAGAGTGAGAGTGGTACATCTTATCCATCAGATGAGAAGTCTGTCTCAATGCTCCAAGCATGAGGTGGGCTTGAGGTCAAAGATGTGTCCTATGCATCAATTTAGGCCTGGCAATTTGCACACAGCATAGTCGGCCCCAGGAAACCACTGTGTCTGCAGAGAGGTCTGAGTGGTTAGTGGCATTTAGTACTTTAAAGACACATGTTCCTAGATAACTGCAGTGATATTTTTTGGAAGAGTTGGAAATAGGTGTAAAGCTCTGTAAATGTGGTTTTTGTCATTCAGCTGAAACTTAGAAGTATAGTTTATTTTTACCAAATCACACAAGTTGGCAAGCATGTTTGATTCCCAAGTTCACCCATTCCAATTATCCATACTGACTTCCAGTGATAGAATCACTCACCTGAAAATCAGTCAGTTCATTGAGCTACCTTTTTGTGCTCAGGTTCGGTTAAATGTAAAAGAGTTTCAAATAATATTTCCTCACGATAAAGAGCTAAGACTGGACTCAAGGTGTGTTGGCTTCAAATCTGACCTCTGTTATTCAGCCCTTTGTAAGTTTGCATTTTCATGTCTGTGTGCTGGGACTGGAATGTCATGTGACTTGTGAGGATTCACTGTGGTAATGTGACATAGTCTGGAGTTTGGCGACAGGCACATAGTAAATAACACATCGCCTCTATACAGCTAAGGTCATAATAATGACGTCTGTGTACACGTCATAGGGAAAGCCTTTAAGGTTTAGAATAAAAAGGTAAAATGTTCTAGTGCACTGGTGTAGTCAAGTCTGTAAGGGAAGATGTGGAGGAGACCATAACGGAGCTGTGGAATGTGTTATTCTTGGAATGCATGAGATTTGTGTTAGGACAAAAGAGCGTCTTGTGAAGAACAAGTTTTTTATTTTGCTCCGAGAACTAACTATACATTTCAGGCAAGACAATGCTTCTCATTTATGGAACAAAAAATGGCAAAAGATCAAAAATACCTCAAAGAACATTTGTAGTTCTTCCTTTCTTTTCCATACACTAGTTTTTTTTTTTCTCCATAAAGATGTTGTAGTACAATCTAGGATTTCATAAGTGGAAAAGATAGTAAAAAAAATTTTTTTTAAACTTCTTTTATTTTAAAAAGCAAAACAGAAAAAAGGATAGAAATGACACAGAATTTTAAAAAATAGAAGGAAATTTACAGTAGTTAATACATTGCATATTATTATCTTAAGAAGTAGTTGTTCAGGTTATAAGATCTAGGCATAAAAAATGATCACTCAATCAAACAATAACAGCACAAACTGTTCTTTTTGAAGAACTAACAGATTAGTAGTGTAGTTTATCTACCGAGTAAAAAAGTTTAAAAATGATTCTTATACCTTTTTTTAAAATTTTTTTTTGAGGAATCTTGTCTGTGTATTTATTCAAGTGGGTGGCATTTGAAGAAAGAAATTATCTTAGTCACTCTGCTCTGGGTAAGTTTTCTAGATATCAGGGATCTCAGGATGCAAAAGCTGAAAACTGGACTAGTATTAAATTAAAAGCTAATATTTTCTAAATGTGCTTCTTACTTGTACATGGATTTCTAAAATTTTCCCTCTCTGGTAAATTGCACACCCTGAGTACCAGATTAGACCATAGGATCATTTTAGGCTGATGACACATTTTGCTTAACAATCTTTCAGTATCATAGCAGTGAAGAATAACATTGCCCTTGAAACAATGGAAATGAGGAAAGTGCTGGTAGAAGTAAGATTCATTCAGTTTTACACTGATTTTGCTATGGTCTGATTGTGTTTCTCCCCAATTCATGTATGGATGCAGTAACCTCCAATGGGATAGTTTTAGGAAGGGTGATCCAGGAAGGTGGTTAAGGCATGAGGGAACAGCCTCCATGAATGGGACTAGTGTTTTTATAAGAGGGACCCTAGAGGAATAGGTAGCTTCTTCAAGCAGGTGAACACAGCAAAAAAGTGTGATCTGTACATTAAGAAATAGGTGCTCAGGAGACTGAGTCTGCCAGCACCTTATTCTTGAATTTCTCCACATTATAGACAGTGTGAGATACGTGTTGTTTTTTATCTACCAAGTGCATGGCATTTTCTCGTGTTATGTGTACTGTAAAGGGTAACTTTTGGTTATTTTAAAAGGTGTTCAGACCTTTGGCTTTTCCAGGAAGCAATGAATATGACGAATTTGCATAAAACTTTCTATCACTTACATCAGTTGTCTATGAAGTGAGAGGAGTACATTGTCTCCAGAACACCTTCATCTGGGGCATCGTGTGCTCTACAAATTGTTTGAAGCTGCACTTCTTTGTATCATGTCATGTTTTAGGTCAGGGCTCCTGAAAACAATGACGACAATGCTGAAACAGGTGGCCATGTGGAGAGGCTGCCAGGGCTCCACCCTGATCCTCCTTTCCCATTGCTCCAGGTACCGTGTAGCTCACAATGGAGAACAGCACAGAGGTGGCTGAGTTCCTTCTGGCGGGCTTAACCAATGACCCAGGACTGCGGCTCCTGCTCTTCATGATCTTCTTCCTCATCTACCTCAGCACTCT